>JAQIWN010001579.1:0-19756 GCA_034699025.1 Entomobrya cf. arborea Gr-Col-00668
TTTTTTTTCTGTGGATTTTTTTTTCTGAATGTATACTACGCTTACACACAAGCAGGAAGAGAGAAAAAAGGTTTGTGTATATTTTTAAAAGATGTTGAAAAAATATGAATGTTTTGAAAGCGTGGGATAGCAAATAGCATAATATAACTTAACTGCTGCGGGTAGTTTATATTTTAAATGGTTAATTAACATACGTATATTTTTTGGACGGGTAAATTTAGAGGAATAGCTTGGTTTTTAATGTCTTTTGTTTTGGATGATAATTTGGTTGGGAATTGTGTGCAGTTGATTTTTTTGGGGGACTAGACAGACGTGTTTGTATACTGCCGGGTGTACAGTGCATTGCAGTGCATGGATGATAAGCGATAGATTTTTTTTAATTGGTAGCAGAGGAGGGACCCTTGCTTGATTAGTTGTTAATTTTTTTTGGATCAAACGGGTGGCAATTAAACTAGTGTAGTTTCCGGTGTGGTGGAGGATTTTTTTTTTGGGGTAGGTGGTGATTTTTCTTGGGAGGTCTTAGTTGCTTGTGTATATAGTTTGGTGGAGAGAGAAAATTGAGAATTTTTTTTTGGTTTTTTGTGATAATATCAGTTTGACAAGTGGAATATGATTGAGATTTGTTAAATGTGGGTGGTTTAGTGTTGAATGGGAGGTTATGCGGGGGTGAAAACAGCTGATTGAAAGGGGTTAGTGGGGTTATGTGTATTTTGTGGGCTTTAATGGTTGGCGGAATTGAGTTTAAATGTAATGTCATTTAAAGGGTTGTTTGTTTGGTTATTTCAGAGATAAAGACCGGAAACTAAAGTTGTACCGTGAAAGTCAATACTTGAAAATGTAACAAAGATATGAACAAGTAAGTTTGTTGGTGTTTGGAAAATTTGGCAGTAGTCATTTTTTGATTTTTTGAGTGTTTTTAACTGAATGATTTAATGTATGTTTGCAGAGAAACGTCACCGGTGTTATTTTTGACATGCATCCGAGAGAGGTTGTGACAATGACTGATTAGTGTTAAATGAGGCTGAGTCTATTTAAGCAGATATTACATACGATTACCGTGTATTAAGGTTAGTTATATGAATGAGTGGAATAAATTTGATGAAAATTTGATATCTAAGTTTTCAAAACTTGGTTTTTGGATTAACTGAATGTGTGACAAATTGTTTCATTTTCAGAAGGACAAGCAAGTCCGATTACCCTCAAGTGCAACTTTGGTGCAGAACAATATAGTTTTTAAGATAAGTTAGTAGGAAATTCAGGGAGAATAATAGACTGGTTTATTGTGATCAAGTCATACCATTTTATCAGTATCTTGTCGAGTACACACGATACATCATGGGGCTTAGCGATTTGCAAGTGAGTTTGAACTTGAATTGCTGACAGTTAATTATGTATTGAGTTGAATGTATGATTAAAATTTGATTATTTTTCTGTTTCCAGTCCCACATAACACAGAATATATCTAACGCAGTTGAGCAAGTTGACCTGCTAAAGTTAGCACAAGCACGAACGAAGAAGAATGAAGGACCTTTGAAGCTAGTTGTGGATGGCGAATGCTGTCTGGACCGCCTGTACGGCGGATACTACCCAGACTGGGTGTGTGGTGGACAATGGAACAAGATGGAGCAGTTTCTCAGGAATCTTTCCACGGTTGTCCAAGGGTCCAATTTGGATTTGGTGATTTTTTTCAACGGATGTTTGGAACCTGAGAGACTTGAAACTGAGTGGAAGAAGAGGCAGGAGGAGACGTACAGGTTCCTAGAGGAAATTCAGAAGCATGTGTCTTTGAAGAGGAAGCCACCGCCAAAGTGAGTTGGGGTTTGGGGATTACGTTGGAGTGACTGTAGTAATCTGAGTTTCACGTGCAATTTTGTTTGATTTCCAGGATTTGGTGGGTTCCACCAGCATTTTTGCGCTCCTCCATACGACTGGCGTTCCGAACATTGCACATGAAAATGGTAAGTATTGATTGTTGAATTGATGCATATTTTGTGCTGATTGTGCCTGAGACTAATGGAGTTGTGTTTTAGATGTGCACTGTGGAGGACCATCACAAGGACGTTGTGAGATTCTATCAGAGGAACAGCTTTCACGGGATTATTGCGGACGACCCAGAGTATCTTGTTTTTGATATACAGCGTTACTTTTCCGCTCAAAAGTTGAAACTAACGTTCAAAGTGAGTTGAAACTTGCGTGTTAAATTGGTTTTTAAAAAAATGGTGAACATTGTCTAAAGATTGTATTTGTTTTCTGCAGGGATCTCTTGAAACAGTGGAAGTCAAACTGAAAAAGGTCTTCGAGACTCTTGATCTGCCAAAAGAGAGGTTTTTCATATTTGCAGCGCTCTTGGGAAACCACTTACTATCTGAAACCGATCTCAAAGATTTCTTTTCCTCACTCCAAGTGGACTCTTCAACCAAAGCATCTGTGATAGAAAAGATCGCCAAGTTTACACGGGTGTTGGAAGATGTCGATCCGGAAAAAGTTGGGGAGGTCATCGCGAATACAAAAGTCGAGTCGGATGAGGAGAAAGAGAAGCTTCGGGTGCTTTCTGAGAGAGTGGTAAAGTGCCTCAGGTATTATCTCGACGTTTACAATACAAAAGTGGCAACTAATCAAAAGTCAAAGGATAAGAAGAAGAATTCCAAGAAGGATACGAAGGAGAAGAAAGGGGAACAAGTGAAAGCAAGTGGGGCTGCGGCTGTTTCCAGTGATGGAGCATCACTGCCGTCTGATACTCAGAAGCTTGAGGTAAGTTGAATGACACGAAGGAGTTTTAGCTCTGGTTCCGATTGTAAAACGCATGACTGATGTGCTGTTGCAGGGAGATGGGTCAAAGGTCTTTGCTGATGGAAGTGCAGAAACGGAAAGCATAACGGTTAATGGAGACAGTAACGGTACGACCGCACCTGATGCATCGTCTCCAAGCACCTCTGCTACAAAGACCACATCATCGTTAGACAAGCTTCTGTACAGAATCAATCCTGAAATCGAAAACGTCGCGATCAGTCGTCACAAAAGTGGTCTCATGTCGCCGTATATTTGCCAGATTTTGAAAAATGTAAGTTAAGGGGGTTAGAAATCTCGTGTTTTGTGATTGTATACTTTATAAACAAAGTTGTTGTTTGAGCAGAAGGAAGTAAAGCTGCCAGCGTTGATAGAAGATGTAAAGAACAATGAACTTCCCAAGGCACACGATTTGTTCCGTCCACTGCGACAACGAGTCTACGCCATCTTGTTCAATCTTCACCATCTCCAGTTCCTTGCAAAGCAGAGAAACGAGAAGGTTCCGACCATTCAGGTGAAGGAGACGACGTTTTGTCCGCTTCTCAAGACGAACAAGACGCAGTTTGTCAATGCAGTTGAGATTGGTTGGGGAGTTCCTACTGTTGAGAGACTTTGGCTAGGGTGAGTTAACGATGGCTGGATGATTTTCGGTTATGGGTCTAAAATTTTCAAGTGAATTAATCCAAATTTTTACTTGTTTAGGGATCAAGAGGAATGCAAGCGAAAGCGTATCAGAGCTTTTCTTACAATTATGAAGTCAGATAAGGCCATTATTCTGGATTCCACTTGTGTCCCGCAACAGATGCTCGTGTTGACCTGCGTGTTGAGGTGAGTCGTACTACTCGTGCTCTATCGCTTATTCCTTCCACAATAATAAATGACTAACAATATCGTCCACTAATTCTAGGTACATACTCGGATCGGAGAAAAAGGTGATGAGAAAATCAGAGCTTGAAGCATTCATTGCCCAAGCCTTCATTCAGGATATGACGGATCCCACGATTGCTCAAGATATTGAGGTAGGCCCGGCTTTCAAATAACGTTTTAAGGTACCTGTAGTCCTGGGCTTCTTCACTATATTCGTATTGCGTATACTTTTCATAGGTGTCCAATCTGACAATGCGTGGAATCCACCTCTCCCATCTGTTTATGGAGGGCTGCGAAATGGCACTGTTGGCGAACGACGCTTGTGGTGCTCCAATTCCATACATGCTCTTCTGTCCCTGGTTGTATTTCAACGGGAAAGTGTTCAACTACATACTGGAGCAACAAGCACTTGGCAAGACGCTAGCTGAGATTTGCGGTTTCAAAATGGATCTCGTGTTTAACATTGACCAGCTGAGAATGGCTATCTTGGACGGGATTAAAGTGCAGTTCGTTCCTCCTCAGACACCTGCCACGTTTTTGTTTGCGAACAATGGTGAGTTGGGTTCTGAAATATCATCATATCGTTGAATTTTTGTAGCTAAAATGTTTCTTGCATTAGCAGCCCCTCTGATGAATCAAATGATTGCCCCTCCCGGAGTCAAGTATCTTCACGGCCAGTACCCCAACACTGCTGTAGGTCAAGCAAGATCTGTAGCTCCCTTGCAACAGCTGGCTGCAGCCGCAGCAGCTTCTAATGGAGGAGGTAGAAACCGCCTCCTTGGTGCTAATTCGTCTCTTGCCGGAGCTAACCCTTTCGGGCTTTCAACGGCAAACACAAACAATGCATTTGCTGGACTGTATGGAACTGCCGGATATCCGGCTGCTGCTGCTGCAGCCGCTGGAGGCTTACTAGGATTACAAAACAGGGGGATGGGGACAGTGCCATTAATTCCAGAACTTCCAAATCGACAAAGGAGAGTGCAGCCAAGAGGAGGGCATTTGGAGGTGGCTGGGATGATTGTTGGGTCTTGGGGGGCTAATTATGGGCCAAATGGAAATCTCACTAATTCTTTGGCTGCCGCTGCTGCTGCTGCTGCGGGGGGTAGAAATATGCGTGTGCCAATGACACCAGGGGGCTACCCTAACCAAAATATACAGGTAAAGTATGCTTAATAATAGTAATGATGTGTTTACATAAACTACAAATGTGAACGGACCTTGGTAAATGTTATGTCTCAGGATTTATAAATATTGAATATTGGAAACCCTATTATTTCAGCAGCTGTCTTTGTTTGATCAGATGCGAATCTCAGGGGCAAACAAAGTGCCAAACAGGCAAGGGGGTCAGGGTGGTGGTGGGCAATGGCAAAAGAAAAACCCCGCAAAGAATCAGGTTTGTGGTGCATATGCATTTTATTATCAGTTTTGAAGTGCAATCACTTATTGTAGTAACATTTTGATCAGAAGAAGTCGATCATAAAGAGCAAGCCCGCAGAAAATGCAACCAAGACAGCTAACGGAACAGTTGCCGCTGCGAATGGACAAAGTACCTCGTCAAAGACGAAAGGAGTTACTTTTAAGGAGGTCGAGGAAGTTCCTTCAAATAGGTAAGTTATCTATTCTCTAGCGTAACAATATATTATCATCAGTAACACTGGAGTCTAATCTAATCTTTCATTACAGAACGGACGCCGGACCATCCACTGAAAATGGTTCCTCTCCAACCGTAGAGAACGGAGATGCCAACGATTCTAGTCTGGTTGACGGCGAAGCAAGTAAGTGTGGTATAACCTCCCCCATTTAAAGCGCCCCCGTTTCCATATTCGTAACAAGATAACTTGTAAAATCCGCAGATGAGGCTCAAGTGGAAGTGGAAGGCTAATTTATTACTACACACAAAACAGAAATAATCAAGAAAACAGAGAATATTTTGGCCAGTTTTTTTGGTATAACGTTTAATGAAAAAAAAAAAATATTTGACTAACTTTGTGGTATTTTTAAAAGAGAAAAAAATATATCACGTATAAAAAAATGTATAAAAATTTAACAACCATCCAATCTTACAAGCATTTTAAAAAAATGTCCCGAGACCAACAACAAAAGTGTAATTTGCAACGTATAAAATTATATACCTGCTGTTTTTACTTCAGTCTGTGAAAACACAAGCTATGTAAACAAATTTAATTTCCCAGAATACAAAACGACAAAAAAATGTAATCTCCCGAGGAAAATCTTAATTTTTTCTCTTGAGAGTTTAATCGATTCCTATAATTTTTAAAAAATGAACAAAACTCCTCTGATGATATATGCGTCAATTGTTGCGTGAAAAAAATGCTGAAAACATGTTGAAATAGGACATAAGCAAATCTATTTTGCTCCTCACACATTTTTAGACAATTTTATCAATGATAAATAAATCAACGCGACCATCCCTCTTAAAAACAATGCTGAGAAAAAATGTTTAGAAAAATTTCGGTTTTTGATGATGACGAGTATACAAATTTGAAATGCTTGCTATGAATGCTTCTCATGCAAGTGTAGATGTTCTGAAAACTTGAATGTGTGTCGTCGATAATATCAACGATACCGTTTAATTTCCCAGTCGTAAATTTATCCAGTTTACACACGTTACCGTTTGCAAAAAATTAAAAATGAATAAGTCATCATAAGTCTAGTTTGGAAAAAATGTAATGCACTTTTTTGTGATGAAAAATGAGTTGATTGAAAAGAAACCGTAAAAAAATTAACTGTAGTGTTTAGCGTGTTTTAACACTTTTTCGCTTCATCAAATATGATGATATCTAAAAATTATTAGTGTGTAATTTTCATGTTCTCTCGTAGTTTTCAAAGATAACCATACTAAGAAACATTCTCGTTTTAGCTTTGTTCTCTAATTACTTTGTAACCACAAAAGGGTAATAAGTAAAAAGAATGTTGTAAAAAATTGTAGTTTTACTTGTACTGCATAATTTTTTGATGTTAAAAATTAAGTAAATGCCCAGCAAAGAGCCGAGGAACCTATTGAAACTTTTTTGGAACTAAAAAATACCTTTTCCGTTCCTTGTTCCACAGTGGTTTATTGGTCAGTGTAGTTTGTGACCATATTTTGAAGTAGCAGAGAGCAGTGTTGTTTACATAATAAAAAAATTAAATTTTCTGTCATAAATAATCAATTTTCTTGTATGCATAATAATTTGTCTCTATTTAAGCAACGTAAAGTTATAAGTGTCTATATATTGCAGTTTAGTAAAAATTCCAACTAGTACACATTCACAAACATTCATGTCAATTATTGTAATTTCCTAGAAAAAAAAATCCAGAGTAGATGTAAAATGTAAAGAATGAGAAATGTTGCTGTTTAGAAAAAGTGTAAAGTTAACTTGCTATGTACCCAGTTATAAATATGTGTTTTACTGAATTTAAAGAAAAATGGAAATCCTAGCGTAAAACTTAGAGTGGAAGTAGTTGCGTAATTTCAAAAAACTAAGTAAACAGAGTGGATGGTCAAAACATTTAATTAAAACAAATAGCTCGTCTTTTCTTAGCCATAAATACACATTTTTTTCTCTCTCTCTGACAAACTCTCTTGTAAGTTATATAATTGTATATTTCAAAGTAAAAAGTTAAATTGATTGTAAAAGCTATTTAATTGAGCGGTTAGTTTTGCTCTCCTTCAGAAAAAAATAACTTGAGCTGGTTGCAATGAAATTTAAAAAAGAAAAATTGTATCTTGTAGTGTAAAAGATTATTCCCCCAAAACCCTCAAAACAATTCTGAATTTTTCTCTCTGGATCATCAGCAAAACTTGAATTAAAAAATCCAATGAAAAAAACATGAATCTTTAGAAACTCTTTTGATGTAGTAGTGAAATATGCATATTAATATTTAATCTTATTCCAGTGTTATTGTTTTTGTTTTGTTTAAGATTTATAGTGCAGTAGTAATGAAATAAAAAAAACACGTTGTATGGTTGGATGAACAAAAACACAAGTCGTTTCTCTCAGTTTATTTACAAAAATATAAAAGATCAGTGATGGAAGAAACAAGCGGACAATAAATATGCGATTGGGGTGGGTGTAAAAGACAAAACTATTTACATGACTGATTGACAACCTTAAATAACCACACGTTAATCAAAATTAACGCCTTTTCTTCTTATCCCGTTTCTGTCTATTATGATGCTTGTGATGAGGTGAGATGTGTGGGCTGCCCTGATCCGATATCGAACGCTCATCCTCACTGCAATCAGAATCCTGTTGACACACGAAAGAACAAAAAAAAGTTAAAGATATAACTCAACCACGTTAAATCCCTCATTAAAGTAACCGTACTCAATGACACTAGAGACTTTAGACCACTTACATGACAGCACTCTGACTTGTTATCCGGCATCACGATAACTGCTCCTATACAAATCAGTTGAAAGATCGCCCCGACAAATAGCCCATACCTGAGAAACGTGTCAACTACGTCCTCTTGCAGCTCCATGTTGACAAACTAACAATCTATCTAAAACCGGGGCAATTAATCAAATCATTGATAAAAACACTAACTAGTATGTCAAAATTTTAACACGCTGTCTTGATTCACTCCACAGTTAACTTTTTTATTTAGTTTACACTCAAGGTATACTCACTACGATTGTGTACCTACTTAAACGTGCATACTACACCACTTTATATCGATAGGGTTGTAAACATTAGTATATATATGCATATAAACTACGGGTATATTTAGTCATAAAAGGTTTGTAAGGTATGAAATATTTTTTTACACATAATAATCATCATCATGTTTCTTATACTCTACACAAGCCTTTTATAAATATTTCGTTCTTTTTGTGAGCGCAGAGAGCAGAGTGAGAGGACGACGAGAAGAATCGATACGCAAAAAGCAGTAGCCTTCTTTGTAAAATATCCAGCTAAACTAAATTACATGGTTTTCAACCTACCACTTTTTTCAAGCTACAGTGAACATATTTGTAGGAAAAAAATGTTTCAAATGAACAAACATATTTTAACTTGCATATTTTCTCTCTAATCAATAATCTCTTAATGACCAAGGACAATTTAATTTTTTTTACATGTCATGTAAATCAAGTGTGATGAGTAAAAATTTCCATGAAAAAACTTTAAAACCTCTGCTCATTTTCTAAAAACAAAATTCCAAACAAAAATATTTCTACAATGTTTCAAAAAAAATACTCATAAAAGTATCATAAACTCTCATCGGGCGCATACGACTAAACTCGATAAAACTCATTTTTTACGCATATACAATCCCCGAT
Organism: Entomobrya cf. arborea Gr-Col-00668; assembly: GCA_034699025.1. NCBI lineage: Eukaryota > Metazoa > Arthropoda > Collembola > Entomobryomorpha > Entomobryidae > Entomobrya > Entomobrya cf. arborea Gr-Col-00668. The sequence goes on from JAQIWN010001579.1 coordinate 8,942, forward strand.
GCTCTTGCTTGCTGGCTTGTTGTTAAGCTGTAAAGAGGCTACTCTTTCTGACCGTGACGGGGGCGGTGTAATACTACAGACAATGTTGAACGTACAGAAGCAACATGACTTTGGGTTCTAGGTGCAAATCCAGAGAGAGAGAGGGTTAGTTTTTAGTGCGATAAAGTATCGTGATGGGTTTCCGAGCAAGAGTCGAATAGTTTGCTAGGTGGCATCCCATGCAGCAAAGGTATAGTTTAGTTTAGAGGGTTTGTGTGAATGTAAAAATTCTCAATTCTTCAAAGCGTGTGTGTATGGATGTATGTAAGCCCCCTAAACCCCCGTACGAGGAAGTAGACTCTTGATGGGGTGTTCATACTCGTTACAACTTGCTTTTAGGGGTGATGGGGGTGAAATTTTTGAGGTGGGGATGTTATCACAAATTTTCCCCTGTGACACAAGAATCTAAATAAATTAATGGTACGAAATGATTACAGTTAATTGAATATTTTTTAAATAGTAAAGGTGATATAATTATTGAACAACAATGTTTGTGTGGAAAAAAATAAGTATACTCGGTGGAGTATGTACGTTATACGTACTACGTTTTAAGGAATAAAATAAATGACGACTTTTCTCTATTTTTGTGTACCTTGTATGTATAAAAGAAAGTGCGGTTGTGGGTTCTCTCTCTCTGGCCCTCTGGCTTCAGGCTTGGCAGACATCTTTCGATTTTTAAACATTATAATGTATGAGGTATCATAGTAGGGACTCTACAAAAAAATATACCTAATATTATTGGCTAAACGCTTTTCATATATACTCTTGTGTGAAAAAAATGATTCTCCTCTAGAATTTATATATACGTTTGTCTTGTTGTGTATACACTCTGTGTGTGTGAGTTCACTTTGGAGGCATATTTAGAAGTAGAATATTATTTTTCAAAAAAATACATCACATAAAACTATTGAATTAAATTTAATTGCTGTAACACGGCGTCTACGTGTAGAAGAGTCTGGTAAGTTAGTCAAAGTTGGGTTGAGTAGGTTTCAAAATTTTGGAAAAATTACAACGTTTCAAGTATCACACAGGATTTTGGAGCGAAAAAACAAGTGTAAAAAGTGTTGTGTGGGTTTAAAAAATCGTTTGAATTTAGAAAAATTAAATGCGATTACGTTAATCAGTATCAAGTGGTTTACTGTTGACAAGTTTGGGTGTTATCTGGTGACGGTACACGGGTACACTACGTTATCTGGAGTTTTGAACGCACCAGGTAAGTGGTCAAGTTAAATTGTTTGAGTTTAATTAATGATTAGTGTAGATTGTCGGGTGAATTAGTGTTTAAAACGTACGAAAATGGTTAAAGTTTAGTTAAAGAGCATAACTGGTTTAGTGGCAGTTCCTTCCAATAGGCTAGGTTGTCTCGAAGTTAGGTTAGTTCCCAAAATAGAGCTGTTCCTTCCAATTCGGCATCCCAAATCAGGTTAAAAAGCCAATTAAAAAGCTGTAAACACAATACACAATAACAAATTATATTACCACTGATTGATTGTGTAAAACCTTAATTGATTGCACTTTTGTCACTTGGTTAATCACCTTGTAATTGAATTACCTTACTTTGTTCTTCTTCTCAAAAAGGTTTCCGACAAAAAGTTACACACTTCTCAATAACCAATCGTCACAGCTTTAACTGTCCTAAATTGACAATTCCCCATTGTCCATTGTCACCTGTTTACAAATTAAATAAAACAAAAACAAACATAACCTAAATCCCAAATTATCACTTTTTAAAGAAATTAAAACTGTAAACAAACCATTATCACTCGAACAATCATCTGTCAAATGTTTATTGTTTTGGTAGCACTTGTTCCTAATTCCCAATCACCACCGCTGCAATTAAACCAGATGACACATGACACCCACACCACACATGTTCCTCTGTGTGTAAAATGTCACGTTATCCAGTTTGTTTTGGTTAGGGAAAAAACTGCGAAAGTCGTCATGACTCCGAAATCTCCGATGTCGGGTGGAGCTGGAGATTGAAATGGAAAGGCCAGCAAAATGAAAACATGCAATGTGGTCACCTAAAAAACTTATTAGACAACAACGCAAACGACGTCGAAATTATTCAAATTCCTTTGTCCAAAAATGAAACTTTCTGTCAATAAGAATTTCATGATCATTCGGTATTCCGTTTCAATTTTAAATTGGGTTTCTGTAAAATAGCTGCTTGCACACATCAATCGGCAATCCCCTCAAAATTTCTTTTCAGTGTAATTTTAACAAAGAATATTTGAAAATCGTGAAAATAAAATTGGTAGGTAGAAAAGTGTAGAATTTAGATAAAGTTTCTGGCCCAAGCCTTGATTAGAAGAAAAAGTTAATTTCGTTCAGTAACGTTTCGTAAAAAGTAATTTCATCAAGTTAAGTTTCAATCATGGCACAAGAAAGACAGTTCAGTTTTGTATAATTAACTTTATCATGAAAGTTATCATAGTTTAGCCAAGTTTGTAAAGCCATAATTCATTAAAGCGTAATTTGCATTTTGTTAAGGAGGATTTCCGTATTTGAAGAGAGATCCAGTTAAATCCAGTGGCATCCTGTTCAGTTGTGCTACAACTGCTTACATCAACATCAATTAATTCTAAAAGTTACCCGTGTCGTTTCCCAAAATGGATTATTGTGCAAGCATGTAAGTACTTCGAGAACATTTAAATCAGTAAACAATTTTTAAAAAGGGTTCAAAGCCATACAGGTCACAGTCTTCTTCATTTTTACGGTGACGCAATATTTTCAAGTTGTTCAGTTCAGTTTACACATTCATATGTAGAGAAGCAGCGTCAGCGTCGTCAACGACCACTTACGTAGCACATCCCCTCTCGAAAAAAAATCCCCATTTCCCCCTCCATCCAAAACTATAGGCTTGGTTTTTGTCTATTGGCTATGTTAGAATCTCTGGATGGCGGGTTTACAGACTCTCTCTCTCTCTAACGTACTCTCTACCTTGTACCCTACTAACAAGTCTCGTGTTCGGAAGTCAAAACGGTTTTTTTCGGAAGTGGACTCTTTTTTTTGCAAAAAAAAACGCTTGCTACTGTACTTACATTTATTTGCAAGCTACATCACACATTTATTTTTTGTGTATTAAATTAAATGCAAAAGATTAGGTTTTTTTCTTCAAGAGATTTGTAGAGAGAGAAGTGCCCTCTCAGAGATTTTCATTTCCATTGCTTAGATTTATATTTTGCAAAGCTATTTTCTTGTAAAAAATTCTTGGCTCACGCAAACGCGTAGGGAATTTTTTTTCCCTCATGAAGAAATGATCGGATAGTATCGTTAAATCTTTCCACATAATTTAAACAGATAAGTTTGTATGAGAAGAGGGTGTCGTGTCTTTTGCTACATTTTCTCGTTCAAAAATCTGTTCACCTCTCCTCCAAAACATTATGCCAAAGTGCTTTACCAAAATGCACTTGTATGAACAAGTCCTGTGTATTTCTAATGATTGTATATCAATAAAACACTTATCCAATCCACAATAACAAAATTCTTGTAGCGTAAAAAGCGTAGAAAAAAAAATTATATCTTATCTGTGCACTCTTTTCAGTCGTGTGTACTCGCCCAGAGTTTCCGTTACTTTTCGCCGTTTTTTTTTCTCGGGAACTCCCGAACGGCTCGAAAGAGAGAGAGAATAAATATATTTTTAGAACAACTCGCTTTATAACACGCTCGCCTCTTTTTTTGTTCCTTGAGAGTGTGCCGTTTTGATTTTTTTCCAACGTACTTTATTTGATTCCATGATATTTTATCGAGTTCTTTTTAATTTTTACGGTAATTTATTTGTAAAGTAGGTAGACGGGTACGGTTACGTGTTACGTTACTCCACAATATTACACTCCACAAGGCAAATTTATTCCGGTAGTGTAGCGGCGCAAGCTATTAAAACCTCTCTTGACATTTTTATATTTTTATTCCTGATAATTGGCTATTACAAAATCATTATTGGCATTTCCGACAGCGACGACGACAACGAGAACGATGAACGAGTATAATATGTTCGATCGCGAGTGTAAATGAACTTTTTGAATGGGCATACTTTTTTTTCTCATTAAAAACTATTTTAACTTGTCATTTATATTTTTGTATGACAGTATCGATGATGATGATGAGTTATAAAACTTGTGTTCTCTTAAAATTATCTGTATGCATCTGGTCTGGTACTGCTGCAAAAATTTATGAATACTCCACCATAACACGAGGTCATTGAATGGTTATCAAGATCAAAGATGTTTAAATATTTTTTTCAATTTGCAATCGCACATGGTTTGTAGTGATTTTTTAAAGTGATTTTAATCGAATATTTATCATGGAATTGATTTTTCATTTTAGTTAAACCTACCGTATATTCAATTTGTCTAGAACGGAATAATTGAATATTAATTTGAGTTACAAAGAAAATATTGTCAAAAAATATGCCATTTTTCTCTGTATACTTAGCTAGCTGAATAGTTCAGCGCTCTAAAAAAAACGCAGTTTTTTTTAACTCTTGCACACAAGCATAAAAGCATCTATTTTTCTGCTTGCATTAAATCTCTCTCATAATCAATATGGTCGTATGAGAAAAAATAAGAGTACATAGAGAGCTATTTATCACATACAATTTTTTCTCTCGAACGCATGTAAAACATTAAAACTATGTAGCTATTATGAAACCAAAATATCTCTGCTTCAGCGTACCACGTAACAGCCTTAAAGCACTAAAAAACGTAACAATGTTTGTGCGAGATGCATTGTTGTATAAAGCGTTTTGTTTTGTTCGCTGGGCTGTGTGTATATCCATTTTTTTCTCTCTCTCTTCAGAGTATTCATGCCCTGAGGGACTATTCTCTTTTGCATTGTTTACGGGTAGATTGTTTGCAGGGATAGTTAACTTTTCGATGTAAATGTCTGGCTCTTATGATGATAACGATGATGAGAGAGAGAGGATGGTGATGGTGGATTGAATTTTGTGTGCAAGTTAATTTAACAAACACAAACTTTTTTTGCATGGGACTCTGAAAGGGGTGATTTGAGACTATACATGTCTGAATAAAAAATTGTAAAGTTGATAGAATGTTAGCGATATGATGACGAGTACCTTTTGATTTTCTCCTGATTATCGATTCGGGTGTATCGCTATTCAGTTCATTGAAATTGCGAAATGAAATTTTATATATCCTGTCTGCATGCATGCTTTGTCCTGGATTGGGTTTGGGTATTTTTTTTTGATGTGCAGAATAATTTCGTTACGTATTCCTTTCCACTTAAAAATTACACGACAGTTTTATTCCTCCAACCAATTTTACAAAACTATCATTTTATTTCCTGGAAAAAATGAATACACGGTTAGTATACCTTCAAAAGCCAAAGTCTTTCCATGAACTACAAACATTCATGAGTGTGTAAAGGTTAGTTCAATAACGTTTCATTCGCAGCTGAAAAAAAATCATATAATCCCTGACTACACATTACTTTTATCCCACAGTTTATATCATGCTCGTTGGTGTAAATCGTCGAGAGTTCTCGGGTATTCTACTTTCCGGGTATTTTCGGGTTGTGTTGTGGTGTACGATTGGCTATCGTGTTGCTGTCATCGTCATCATGACCAAATTTTTTTGAGGTGTCCACCTTTCTCTCTTATTGTCAAACGATTTTTTTGTTTCCTTGTGGGAAAATCACGTATATGCGTGTTTAGGGAGGAAATAGAGAGGGAGAATAAAAAAAAATTTGCATGCGCCAGGCCAGGGTATATGCCAGGCTTGTTAGGTCAAAGTCAAATGGTGGTGGTTGCTGGGGAGGAATATTTTCACCACCACCACTACTGCTGCATTTTTACTGGAGTTGATGTGTGAGCACACACACACACCTATTGTATCGGAATGCTTTATGTCGTGATATGTTTTCTTGAAGATGTGTGCTTTATAAACATGATTGGAGTTTTTTTTGGGTGAGTTGAAAGTTGTGGTGGTGCTCTGAAAGAAACGCGTCGTCAGTCTTGTTCGTTTTAGTTCGTGTTGAAAATATAGTTATGGTATTACGTGAGTCGAGTCTTTCAGATCAACGAAGGATTTTTTTTGGTATGGTGGTGGTGGTGGGAGTTAAGCAAAGCATACATTGTATATAAGTTTGATGATAAAAAAAAATTGAATTAAAAAAATCTCAGTAGAGTTGTGTGAGAGAGAGGACGGGTTCATTGGGAAGTTAACAATAGGGCATAGGCATAACATACCTGTCTGGTGGCAACAAGGATGAATATTATGGCTATACGCTTGTTGATGTTTCAGAGCAGAGAATTGAATTCTTTTGTAGAATTCCATGTTGTGGTGATGATGATCATGATGATGGGGTATTGTGAGGTGGTAAAGTGGTGGAGGAGGTACAGGGATGAGCGTTTCATTTCTCTCACACAAGCGTATGTGGTATGAAAGTGAATGAAAAACGGCTTTTTATTGCATGAGATGATGGAAGAGAGAGATTTTTTTCTGAGGGATTTTTTGTTGATGGTGGAGTTATGTGGGGATGTATCATCGTGGCAAGTAAACATTGTGTATGAGAACTGGATTTTTTTTTCACTCAATACTTTTGCTTTCTTGGTTTTGGTGTGTTTGGGGTTTTAACATGGATGGTAGGTACGTGTTCTCGGAATGGGGATTAGTAGCAGAGTAATATTACGTATTATATTTTTTATATATGTTTGTATAGGATTTTTTTTGTAGTTGGGTTGGGTATATGATGATGGGGATATGTTCAAGCATATTGGGTTTAGAAAGAAATGAACTGTGGTGATTGGGTTATTTGAGGGAACAATTTTCATGTAATAAAGTTTGAGGATGTTTTGGGGATATTGTCATTTAAATGCAGGATGTATGAGAAATGAGAACGCTTATGCACTTTTTGCGACTTTGAATGTTTTGTTGATTAAATTTGGAAGGGAATTGGCTAATGGAGCATTAAGATAATGGAATGATGAATATTTGATGGTGTGGGTTGGATGGTATGTTTTTTTGGACGGATGGGTATGCAATGTGACTATATGAATGTCACCGGCAAGACACGGCGCCTTTTTCACCCGACGTTTTAGAATGGTTATAAAAGATGCCAAGGATACTGTTCGAAAATAACAAATTGGAATGTTTTATTTTTTATTTCGCAGGTCACCACTGAAATGTTTGAATGGAAAATTGTACAGGAATTTAGCGCTGGAGAGCGGAGATGGCTGAAACAAGAAAGGTTTCAGGAAGCAGGGAAAAAAGACTACGATTTCAAGTGGGAACAGTGTAGTGATGTATATGTTACAACAACTTGATGATCATGTCGTGGAAGTCAAAAAATTTATGTGGTTTGTAGAAAATATTATTCGTGTTAATAGACAATTAAGTAAAGTGATTCGATTGAGTTGTTGTCAAAATGAGCCTCATGAATTATCTGGGTGCTGTGGCTTCCGCAGCTATGGAAGCCGCTTCCCAAGCAGCCATACAACAGCAGCATCAAGGACCCATGTCTGGGGGGACGGCGGTTAGTGTCAGTCGAGGAGAAGCACCTGTTACCGCCGTAGTTTCTACTGCTTCTTCTGGAGGTAACACGGATGCTTCTAGTGGTGGTGGTGGTCGTACTAGCGTAACAATGCCCCAAGGTTTATCCGGATTCCCCGTTGTCCCTATCACGATACATCATTCCTCTGGACCGTCTGGACAGATTACTTATGCTGTCCATGGCATTTCCAATGGACCTATGAGACTAGCACATCCTCATGGTAAACAAAATTATCAATAATTACAAATTAGTGTACATTTTCAAAATGTCTATCAGTATTTTTTATTCATAATTGATTCTAATCTGTGAATTGTAAACAATTTATTCAACAGTATCATCGGGAAGCCAGAGAATATTTACCCTCCCCGCGGGAATGAATCTCGCTGCAGGTCAAGTTCCGGGACACTTTTCTATCCAAACCGGAAACGCATCTCAACCAACGGTGGAACTCCGTTTACCTCATCCCCCTACGTTATCTTCTCAAGTACCCACACCAGTAGGATCTCATTTAGTTGATAAACAACAACGTGGCGGCGTCTTTCAGGTGAACACCGCGTCATTTAGAGGACCGTCGATTCCCGTAACCACCATACCACAACCGGCAAGACCCATCCAAGAGCATGAAATGAGGAGGGAAATTACTACGTCAGATCTTCGCATGAAGTCCCCTCCTGCCATTCCGAATCTCAACAGCACTCGTCCCTCGGTCCTCATGAGACACAGGAATCCCCACGAGTACATGTCTTGTCGCTCCGTGGATGTTGCCGCTGCTGCGCTACAAGATCACAACTACACGTTGCCCAAGAGGTTGTCACCCATCCCAGCACAACCTCAGCCAAGCTACGCCCAAGTACCGCAGCAGCACCATCATCACAAGGAACCTGTCGTAGCACCACTACCTCCACCGGCAGTGCCAACACTGCCACTAGGTAACCTCCGAGCGGCATCCCCTCCAAATAACAAGATTCACATGCCCCAACCACCTCCATCACCTCTTTCGTTGCACCCCAAACCTCCACCTCCCGCTTTAACTCTAGGCGGAAACGTTAGAGGAACGGCGCCAAGTCCTCCAATCACGGCGTCAGAAGTGGTGGCTAAAAGCAGAAGGCCTCGTTCGGAGTCCCCTGCATCGGTACCTGGCAGAAGGAGAAGGAGAAAGACGTTGGAGAATAAGGAAGATCACGGTGATATTGTTCCTGTAAGGAAACCTGGAGTACCTGGCAGGAAGCGGTCAAGGAAAGCAGAGCTGCAGCCCACGCTCAACAACACGATACCTCCGTATCACGCCAGCTTGCAGGCAGATCAAGATCAACTGCGAAATTCCTTAAATTCCCACGACGAGCATAACTCTGGTGGTGTTAATATTGAACATGCGAAGCGTCGGTTGAAGAAAAACAAACTTGAATTGGCATTGGCTCAATATGGCCAAGAGAAAATGATTAGGAAAGGGAAAGACAAGCATTTATCTGGAGATGACTTGCACTTCAGTGAGAAATCTGCTAACTTGACAAAATTGGCGGATGCCGCTCACATGCAAAACGATTCGTTGAGCAGAATGGGCTGGGATGCAAAGTTGACAGCAGTTTCTTCCTTGGCGTCCCCCAAGGACCTAGCCCCTCCATCTATGCCGTGGTCGAAACAAACGACGGTGAACAGCGTTCTGACAAAGGACTCATCATCTGATGCAAGTAGCAATAATACCGGCAGTAAGGCCGTGCCACCCGAAGACTCCAACAGTGAGGGAATCACAAGGTGCATTTGTGATTACTTGCATGATGATGGATTCATGATATGCTGTGATAAGTGCTCCATGTGGCAGCATGTGGACTGCATGGGAATAGACAGAAGCGATATCCCTGAAGCGTATCTCTGCGAAATTTGCAATCCGAGATGGGTGTCAAAAGCGAGGGCTAGAGCGATTCAAGACCGCAAGAAGGAAATGATGGACTTGGGTGTTGTCGAGGATGACTCCACGGTGGGTGGCGATAGTGATCAGGACGCTGTAAATGAAAAAAGTCGATCGGGTACTCCTGCAGATCCCAGCGCTGCGGGACACATGCTTTCCTCTCCTGGAAAATCAACAGGAAAACTAAAAAGACGAGGAAGGCCTAGTCTTTCAAACGGTCAGCCTTTTTCAGACAGCGACAGTGAAATGCAGTCATCTCCTCTTCATTCGCCGAATGCCAAAAGATCAAGGAAGTACAGTGGGAAAAGGGGTCAGAATCTCATGTTGGACTTTGATAGTCCGTCGAAAATATCGAGAAAGCGAAGGTCATCTGAAAGGGGACCTAGGAAATATTTCTTGGGAATGAAAGGAGACGCTGAGCCACCTAAAACGAGGAGAAGCTACACACGAAGGAATACTTTATCATCGCCGTTGTCAAGTCCAAGCAGGGAAGATTCTGAGAAGGGTGTTGAGGATCACAAGGAAAACTCGCTGGATTCCTTGCAGTTGGATGAAAATGGAAAGGAGAGTGATGAGAGGGGTACAGAGTTCAAACAGGATGAAGGGAAGAATGACTCGAATGGGTTACTTGCGAATAGTGAATCTCGAAGGAAGAGGAAACAGGTTAGTAATTGAAATATTTTTTATACAGTGTGTTCAATTTTCTTATTTTGTAGTACTGGTTTATGTAATTTGGTAATCTTTCTCCTATAGATTTTCAAGGATATACCCAACGGAGACCTGAGTCCACCTCATATCATCTCCTCAGCAGCCCCGTCTCTCAATTCAGAGAAGATCAAGTCGAGATCTCCCAGTTTCGACAAATCCTTATCAGCTAACCCCCCAAGCACATTGAGCAATAATATCTCTGCAAGCAGCAGTCCCGACCCAACGCTAAGTGCATCCAGCTCGTTACATATTAACGTAAACTTTGGATTCAACAGCATGTGTCCCTACTCTTCATCACCGTACTTGGATAAGTACGAGGAAGCAGAGAATGCTGTATGCAGCTACTCTCCAGAGTTGAGGGCAAAGTTGTTGAAAAACCACGGAGGAATGTTAGGATCCAGTTCTGTACCTGATTTCACACCCCTGCCTGATGACGACAGTACGAAGAGATGGAAACTTGGCGTGACGAGTTTGGAGGGAGGGAAGAAACTTAAAACTCTACTGGCTGCTGTGCGAGTGGAGTCTGGGCAGGCAATTATTGAGTTCATTGGCAAGTTTCTGATGCACACTGGATTCGTCCCAACAAAGTAAGTGTCAATTTATGTAAAATATAAAGTAGTAACATTGTAATGCTGATCTAACCTTGAACC
>JAQIWN010001580.1:0-19752 GCA_034699025.1 Entomobrya cf. arborea Gr-Col-00668
TTTACAAATGTAATGTTATGAACAGTAAGCTTCTTTTACATTTACACTTTTCTTGATGGTGAATTCTTGTTAATAAAATCCAGCCTTTTAAACTCATTTTTGATCAAAAGTGATTAAAAACTGGTTCATTTTTTGCTAGTTTTTGCACCTATTGATTACATCAAAACACGGTCTTGCCATCATCATTCCTACTTTATACTTACTCATAGCATAGCCGTATGGACCTTATTTGACTTGCATGAGCAAAAGTAATATTGCAATGCAATGACCAATAGAAACTTTTTACTTGTAGGTTTCGTGATTTTTTTACTAGATATTTTTACATTTGCAATAATGACCTGCAGTGTTAAGTGCGAACGCATAACCATTTGCCATTTCTCCAAGTGTTTTTTAACTCTCTCACAAATCCAGACATTTTCTTGCTCCAATCTCAAAAGACGTCTATGCCCTAAACATTTTTTCTCCTTAACTTTTTTTAGCTCGCAGGTAATGTTTATTTTTTTATCCTGTTAAATGAGACAACATCTATTTTTTATATCTCAGTGGTGGTAGTGGTAATAGATTGGTCATTCTAACATTTACCGTTGGTTTAACAAACGAATATTGTACGAGAAGGAAGAAAAAAAGTAAAATGCTATTTACTGCTCAAATGATTTGGCGTGTAAATTTGCTATCTCAAGACTTAAGATATATCAGAATTTGATATTTATTATTATGGCCTGTTTCTGTTTTTCTTCGTTTCTTTTTCTTACTTGGATGTAAACTGTGCGTGTTACTTTTCTGTTTGATTGCATGTGTTGTTTGTTACATTATTGTACATGGGACGACTGCTTGCTTCACAACATTTGAGTTGAGTATGGGCTTCATGCACCATTTCTACTTTATATACGACAACTAGGATCAGTAGCCTTTTCCTGCAAATTACTTACACAAGCATTCATAAACTTTTGTAATGAAATTCAATAAACCTGTGTTGGTCTGTGATTGATGTGGGCTTGATACTGTCAGTCTCGCACCACACTTGCTAGACTTTCCCCACTTACACTTTTGAGTTGTGCAAAATCTTTCCCAATTACTACCAACCGACGGCTTACTGGCTTGAAATACATTACTACAAAAATTGAAAATTGCCACCGACTACGCCGACTTGTATTCAACTTTTCGTTTGCTTGTGTTGCATGGGGTCGACGGGTACTAAACTCTTTTTCAGCTCGACGCTCAGACATTTTATGTTTGTTTAAATATGCAATATGCACAAAACAACTGCCAATTAAAGAATCAAGCGAATTAGCATTTTACACATGGTGTCATGCAAAATCCATTAACTGTTGTTGTGTAATTATGATGGCTACTTACTGGCATCATGGACTCTGACAAATATTTTCATCACATTACCTTTTTTATAACAAGAAAGACAAGTTACGCTGACGCATTTTAAACCTTGTTTACTTACCCGATACATTGTGGAGATTTAGGACAAAAATAAAATAATAGTAAAAATTACAATATCAAAGAAAGAATGAAAAACAAAGCAAGATCGGTAGCTGCTAATACACAAAGAAAAATTATTCTTTAGTGTTTGTGCGATAGCACTAGACTGCATCAAATAAATTCAAAATGTTTTAACAAGTTCTATTAACATTCTCCTCGAGTTTTATTAATAGTGAGAGTCAAACGTCTATTGCAACTGAATTTTAGTCACAAATCGTCTTGCAAAACGAACTAAAACACAAGACAGTATACTAACTTGAATTTACTCAATGAGAAGCACATATAGAATTAAATTCCACTATTTTAGGCTTTAAAAAGCAAAAATAATGTGCAACTGAGAGACATCATATATTGGTGAATGAAAAAGAAAAAGAAGTAAGAAGATGACAGACGTCTGGCAGTGTTACAAATTTTCAATTTAGGAATTTAAAATGACTAGCTGATTACCGTGCGCTCAACTTAAAAAACGTTCAACTTCGGAAAATATTCGCTTCCTAAGCAAGGAACTATGGATAAGAATATTTTGAAAAGTGTATCCAAGTTTGCATGGCTAATAAACTCCATTTATCGTTAAAATCTCATACTGTCAGCCAAACTACATAAAACATGATTTTAATTACTTTGAATCCTGATTTTGTGTAAAAACATAAGTTTTCTTGATTATAAAATAATGAGAAGGTTCAATAAATATGTTTATTTAAAAAATGAATACTAGGCCCCTAAAGTTCCGTTCCTTGATATTTATCTGAGGTGTGAGGAAAGTGTATTACACAAGCGGAGGTGATAGCAGCATCAATTTTACATGAATCTTATATTTTGAATATTCACGAATAGAGAACAAACAATTCTAAAATATGAAATTGTTGCGTTAATCTTTTCAGTACCAATATGTATATACTATACAATACAATAGAACACCCGGCTTATCTTCATATTGTAGTCACCCACGAGCGTATTTATTGAGAGAAATCATTCAAGCGTATTTGTAATCTAAGCACCTTTTTTTCTCTTTTTGGGCTAATATGAACAATCAAAAAGTTTCAACTTACATGAAACATTAAGTTCTTTTGTGCAGGATCATATTTTACCGTGTATTTTTGAAACTGCTGACTTGAAAATAATGAACGATAATAATGAAAGAAGAGTATGGAGTATAGAGACGAGAATTTTGTTTTATCCACTTGCAACGTATTTCGTTCTTTACTGAATGATGTATGCTAAGTTTAATCCGATATAAACACACGAGACGTTTCGTTTCGCTTTGCTGCAAATTTTCATCGATTTCTTGTGATAAATTTATCCAAAGAATCTTTAAAACTCTTTTCTTGTTTACGACAGCATGTTCCTAAAATAAATACATTTTTATCAATCTTACTGCACTTCAATTTTGAGATGATACATAAGAGACTTGCAGTCTTTGAAAAAATGGTGTTGATGTAGAACTTCTGGATCGTACAGCAGCTTGCATTTCTTTACTTTATATGAGTACATAATAATACAGACATGTAGTAGTATATAGCGCTACGTAATGTATATATACTTCATGAAACTTACTTCAAATACTTCACAAACCCCAGAAAATCGTAGCTTGCTTGGGTGGTTGCATGCGTACTTTAATAGTCTACTGCATTCATTCAGTGAAGCAATGAAGCTTAATAAGAACATCTAATCTATCTACGCACTAACAAACGCATATTCTCCACGCGCACATTTCATTGCTGCTTCAGGTATAATTTCGTATAAGACTCATTGGCTATATGCATAAATTTGTAGGTAATGAACTACTTATAGAAGGAACTAATGCTGGAATGTAGTTAGTTGTGTACATTATGTTTAATTCGCCAAGTAGTGATCCAGTAGAACCAGTTGAGCTGGAGTTAATTTCTGAGAAACTAATATTTCTTGGCCTTGTCTAGTCGGTCTGCCTTGATAGCACGGAAGGAAAAGTTTCCCATTTCATTACATATTGCAATGCAATATGATCTAGCTCTGACTAAATTGTTGCTTACAGACATTTCCTTACTAAATATGATCTCTAATAGATCTCAAAATCGAGTTTAAAATATATTTTATGCATAATGTATGCTAAACTTATTGCGCGTTATAATTACTTATCTTATCTTAACTTGTTTTAACTCCCATTTTAATGGTTATTTAATATTATGACTCATGATAATTATGACTTATGTGTAACAAAATCGATATTTTGCAATGAATTATTGCATTTCAAGAATGTAAGTTCATACACGAAGCACAAATAGTACAGTAAAGTAAACGTTTTTTACTAGCCACTTGTCATTTGGTGTTGTGTTGATGTCAGGAATATCAGGAAGGAGCAAAAAATTAACTAGCTATTTCTAGGCATGGTGTTTGGAAGTCATGATAATGCGATAATGTTTTTTTCTCCTCTTACTTAATCTGAAGAAAAAATGAGTCAAATAATGAATTCACGCACGTATGATTTTCTCATGCACATTACCAATGCTACATATTCCCTCAGAAAACATACTGAAATTCAGACTTGACAGCCTTGCTTCTATATTAGAGAACGCATAAACTTCTCGTAAGTCGCATGGAAAAGAAAAAAAGGGAGCAAAATTTGTACTTTTAGAGTCACGGTAATTTTACTACATACTTATATGCCTACTTCTTTATGAATCTAAAAAAATAACGTATTTTATACAGACAAACCGATGCTGCTGAGTAGACTGAAACCACATTTTATATTGCTACATAAAGAATGTACTGTTGTATGATCCTTTTCGAAAATAAAGATTCCTTCCAGTAATGGAAGTTATTTTTTGTTGTTGAAGATGAATATGTATTATACTTATATATATTTTATTATATTATATATCTAATTCTGGTTCACGCATTTTACACATTTGTGCCTTTTGTAACTTCAGAAGTTCAGTTTTCAAGATATACTCAATGAGAACGATTATAGGGCTCATGGTATACTCATGGTACAGACGTTGGTGTACCTATATTTAAAATTATACATATAATGTAATAAGAGTAGTGATGATAATAATACCATGTGTATGAGTTTTTAACTTGCCAGTCATCTTCTATGCAAGATGGTATGAAGAAGTGCCTGGCCAAGACAATTCAATGCCAAGCTCTTCTGCTCTTTTCCTTACAAACGCTGTTGATTTAGTTGGAGAATTGTGTGTTAGTGTTTGAGCAACGCAACGACATGGGAAGTTAGCCACATATGCATTGATCACGTCTTGGATTTACAAAGCGTTTGTATGCCTTTTTCCACGAAGTCAATCTAACCAACAGCACTTGAAATAGACGAATATAAAGATACCAACAAGCCGAGTTCCTTTTGTCTCGTAATCATGATGATGCTTTATTTTTATTACAAATCGCTGGAAACATTTTTTTAAATCATGAAATTTTGTTTGTTTGTCCGTTTGTCCGTAATTTTTTTAAATGGTTTTCTGGAACTCATGCCATGCACACATTTCCTCTGTTCTTAAGGCAAAACATTTTTTTATTGATGGTAAGCGCTGAGGAATAAATGTGCTTCTTCTTATTTTAGATTCTTCAACGCTGCGGCAACTTTGTTAAATTGAGTGCCTTCTTCTGCCTATTAATACACACTTCTCCAGTTTCTTTACCAGAATATTGTGTACTTAATATACATGCTTAACCAGATAAGCATGACATATTATAAGCATAAGCTTGTAAATAAGTACAAATCAACATTCTGATATTTTTTTCTTCAGTTTAGTACATTTGTACTTCTTCAAGTCATATTTGAAATGTGCACACACAAAGTTATGAAAAATGTCGGTATATATTGTTTTGTGCATATAGAAAGAATCAAATATACAAAAATTTGTATGCATATTTTTTTGCTGTCAGCTATATTTATATACTATGCATAGATACGTTTTTATATCACTAAAATATCGACGATGATGATGCATTTGTACAAAGAACCGTACGCTGTACGCTTATTTAGTAAAAAAAAGTGGTAATACTGTTTTTTAAGAGCGAGAGAGGATCGTGTAAGAGTAATATTAGGGAATCCAAGGCAATCTAGGGGTTTTGTTTAGATTTTTCCTTTCATTGGACAAAATCCTCTCGACTCCTCATGGAAGAACCTTGAGCAACATTTTGTCAGCCGTAAGGGGTGTCAGTCATGCTTATTTTATATCTATAAAAATGTATTCACAAAATAAATATATCCTCATTTCGTTTTTTTCTTCTCTACGCATGGCATAAGTATACCTACACACCTATTACACTTAATAACATCCTGAATATATGCACTTATAAAAGTATACACACGCTTTTTTATATGTGTTTTTATATAACATGTAGGTAGCAAAGTTTATATCGGTACAACATAATGAATGCATGCATTGTATACCTGCTGCTGTGGAGATCCATGTATATTCATGTATCTAAACCAAACCACCAGCACTACACGAGATTAATATTAGAAACGCCAAGCTTTTTGGCGTAAAGTTATGTTGCCGCTGTCTGTTTGAGGCAACCTTGGATTTGAGAAGTTCTTTTCTTACTTCCTAGACTTGATTCCAAGCCAATCAAAGGGTTTGTCTTGGAAGCCTTTTCCTTTCCTTTTACTTTTTAGTCACACCAACTTATTATCGCTACATGATCATCATCTACGCTCAAACCGCTACCAACAATAAGAGCGTTCAGACTTCAGCTATTATCAATCTGGTCTGTAGGTTTAGCATCATCATCATCATCATGAATATTTCATTGCGATATGCTGCCTGCATTTGAAGCTTTCATACTGACTGAAATAATACAACCAACAGTTTAAAAAAAAAATATTCTTGATGTTATTATTTTTACACAACAGCCTATTTTGGAACAAAAGTTTGATGGAATCGAATTGAAGTTTAGCTTTTTTTTGTTATTACTGCGCTGCACACCTTTACTTTTGATGCAGTTTGAATGATTCATCTTCTTCCTTTCCCTTGAACGTGAACGAAGGCAACTCCTTTTTCGAAAAGGGAGGATGCTTCAATACTGCCACGTTTGTTGAGTGACTTTATACCTTAACTTACTGTAAATACAAAGGAAGCAAACATTATCAAAGTTAAAGGGTTGAAGCTTCCTTCTGTTCTTACTGACTGAAAGAATCATTATATCTTGTCGTTCTATCGAGCAGTTGGCTACTTGTTATACGATCCTGTATGGTTTGTTAATAAAAATAACCAGCCAAAGTATCGTCTTCCTTTCGTTTTCAATCGAGTCCTCCAGACCATAATGCGGTAAAGGTGTATCCATGTATATATTATACCATACTCGCTTTTTTATTACTACCATTGTTGTTCATTTTTGATTATTTTACCGTAAAGATGTAATTCAAAGCTATTTATTGCTATTTTTTGTTCAAGTGTACATACATACAAGCGGGACAATTATCATCAATTCCTTTAAATTTGTTGACCATGAAACGTTCTCCAAACAATAGGCTCATATTTAATAATAAATATAAATGCTACACTAAATATTTTTAAATTTAATGACTACAATAAAGTACCAATTTACTGTTGTTGGTGTGCTGTATTTCTTCTACATCCACACGAATCACTTAATGACACACACACATATAATCTGAGCCCCTGCAAATGCACAAAAATGCGGAACAGAAAAACTTCATAAAGCTACATAATTATTGACATCAATAAAGTTACAGAGGCTCACAAAAACTTATGTATACTCTTATGAATTTGGTTAGATGCATATGGCTCTGTAAATGTTGTATACTTTTGTCCACTTTTCCTTCTCTTGTTATATGCTAAAGAGATAGATGTATATTTTTTATATTTATTATCCCTTCACTTCTCTAATAAATTCTCAAGTTCATGCATTTGTTCTTGGTAAACATTGTTGCTCATATTACTGCCGGGTTCCTGGACTGGATAAAGTTGCAATGAGTATGTTTCGTTGATGTTTAATGCGTCGACATACATATTATGAAAGTGCATCAGAAATATCATGTAGCAGCAGAGCAACAACTAAATAACAGTAGAAGTAGAAGCATATCAAGACGATCATATCATGACGTTGTACACTAATAATAACAGCAACATCCCCACGATGATGATCATGATCATGATCATTGCATAGCCTCAAGAATATCACGGAGGAGATGTTCTCAGAGAGTGAAGACGAAAGACCTACTGGCCTGCTGTTGGCCAGCTACAGTTGCCGTTTGTGCCTGTGCCCCTATTTTTCATGAAGAGTTGCAGCAAAATAAAGTAGTTGAGACTGAGACCATGACTTGATGATGACGATGATGATATTTGGTGGTGGTGGTGGAGAAGATGGAGGGAGAAGTGATTAAACTTCACGTATACTTGCACTACTGTTGCTGCAGGAGCAACATCATCTCAGGGAAGATTTTTTCTGTGGGTTTGGGTCTTGGGTATAAAAAATGTACACAAAATGATGATGATGATCATGAGAGAGAACAGCCGTGTGTGGATTGTGGATGAGGGAGACTTTAAGTATAGTTATTTACCCATATATTACTTCTTCTGTATTTTTCTTCTGTCTGCGGTCTGTGAGCCTCCACACTCCACATCATGCCATTTGCTTATTGGGAAAAGGATATATAAAAGCATCCCTGTGTGCTGTACTAATAATAATACGGGTACGACGGGTGTATGAAAAAAAGTAAAACAAGCATGGATAAAGAAATGACGTTGACGAAGTAAGGACTCTGCAGAATGAGTAAGCAAGCAAAGCAGTTTTTTTTCTCTGTACATATTATGGAGAGTATAAAACTTGAGACGATGTGATGGTGATGATGATGTTAGTATAGTGTGCTAACTTCCCTTTAGTTCGTTCTTTTAAGAAGAGAGAGAGAGAGTGAGAGACATGGATAAAAATGCATAAAGGCATACACACATAGAAGCTCACACGTTGTATTATTATTATGGAACAACAAAACAGTAAGAGCATAACGTAACGTAATGTTGCATGATCTTCTTTTTGAGCAAGAAGTAAAGTGAAGAGAGAATGTGGATATGTGTAAGCAAAGCTTTCAGTTCAGGAGAGCTTGTTGAATCTCCCTATTTTTTACTTGGAGGGTTTAGGTACATTCAGTTTCAGCTTATTCGTTCAGTCGGGTTTTGCAATTCGAAGAGCAAAAAATATTAACTTTATATTATACTCCCTGGAACTGCCTTAATACTACTAAGGCTCCGCCGCTGCTTTGCACGATCATCATCATCACGTCACTGTAATAAACATCTATACTCTATAGAGCGAGAGCGTGTAGCAAAGCTTTACTACTATTTTACTACATTGCACTGCACACTCGCCACCAGACTAGGTTGATTTTTTTTTCAACCTAGAGATTAAAGCAGCCAAAAAAAGAAGACTCAAAGCTTATATTATTATTATTACCGCTGCTACTATCTCATCCGACTGCATGCTCTGAATAAAGGTATCATCATTCTCATCTAGAATAAAACAACCACCAACATCATCATCATTATTATCATCATTACATCAACATCATCATCATCGTATTCCACTGTTTCTCCCTGGATCCAGATTTTTTTTTGCTAAAAAAAATAACAACAACAAGTCAACTTCCATGATCCATCCGAGTTAGTGGCAGATATGTTGTATACCTAAACAATAAAAAGAAGAGCTGAGCAAAGCAACAGTGTGTGTGTGTGTGTATTTTTCACACGTTTTATTCCAAAACACTAGGGATCATCATTACGTTGTTTCTCACAAAAACAGTAACACTTCTTATATGACTTTTTATTGGAAACAGTAGTGCCTTGTGTAAGTATTGTGTGTATACCACAGACTGCACGTGAATAAATTTCCAGCCAGCTTGTTGTAGAGATCGTTATGCATGTTACACTACACTTTACTTTTTAGACATTTTTGTTCGTACTCTCTTTCTGAAAAAAAAGTCTGCGAAAGTACTTTGACTGTTGCGTAGCCAGTGATATTTTGTCTGAACTGAACAAACGTGTCTGTTGGCAGAACTTGGCAGCAAATTTTTTTGTATAAAAATATACATCTGAAAACAAATCTAAAACTGAACTTAATATAGAAAGCAACCCTCAAATTATCTTACATGCTCTTGTATGTAACATCAACTTGAACATGATCATCATCATCATCTCAAGACAAAAACAGTAAATAGCTATACATCAAACAACATTTGAGAAGAAAAACGCACATTGCTAAAACCATCCACAAAAAAAGTTGGTTCTGGTTTCTGCATTGCACTTCACAACACAACTGCTCCTTCGCTTGTGTAGTAGTGCACAGTCAAACTAAGCGAGAGGATCAAGAAGTGAAAGAAAAACTGTAAGAGTCGAGCGAGAAGAAAATAGAAAAAAACCCGTGTCTATTTTTTACATACTGTTTTGATTTTTTATACATTGACTTGACTGGAACCTTTTCGTGTGCAGAGCATCTCTCTATTTTTTTTTGTTTCCTGAGAGCACACACGCTAGCTTGATTACATAACTTTTTTTCCTGGGACATACATTCAAATTGTGCTTTAAAAAACATCAACCCACGGGATATATCCATGTTTCTTAACTGTTTCAACGGATTTGCAACGTTTCACTTGCGCTAACGCCATCATCATTACACAGAAGCATAAAAACTGCTTTTGGCTTAGCTTTCTACTTCTACTCTCGTAAAAGTTTAACTTCTGGAAAAATAGAAAAAGAGTTGAAGAAGCAAAAATTGTTCATTTTTAGACATCAGCAAGGTGTTTTCTTTTCCATTGCCAGAAACAGCTAAAAAGAAGCAACAGCAAAAAGAACGTTTTGAATATATTATTGCAACAAAAAGGCATAAATATATCACATCATTATCGTCCTCTCATCTCATCGATATATCGTCTTGACTTTTGAGTGCACGCACACGCATAATATTAAACTGTTATAAAAGGAGTCGCACATTTTTTACTATGTGCATGCATAATGGTATAAATATCTGCATGTATTTTGTGCATTGATAACTTGATAACTACTAGGAATCCACAACGCGTGGTGATGTTGTAGCAAAAAAGTAAGCACACAATCTCTCTCTCACCCATTTGGACTCTCTTGTTGCCTGCTCTATCATCCAAGATTCAAGTTCATTCTGACGTTCTCTTGAACTTGATCTTGAACAACTCGTCTGTGTTTTTATGCACACAAATTAAGTTACTCATCACACCAACTGCCTTTTTATACGCACACTGTTTTTATGAATGTTGATTTACATTTTTTTACAAAGAAAAAAAGTTGACAATTTATTTTAATCAATTTTACATTAAACTTTTGAGACATAATACTCACCTATATAAAATTTTAAACAGTTTTTTTGAAACATTTGAACAGTGCATAAACATATTTGAGTGCATAATTTTTACTTTGTCTGGATTTCTATTTTGTTTGTGGGTTTTTGTGAAATAAGCGTGGTTGTTCTTTGAAGATAATGGAAAATGTGAACTATGTGCTCATGGTTAACTCTCTGTAATAACTCTTGTGCCTTTATAAAACTGACAAATTGTTTAAATTTCTAAGTACAAAGTGTTCTTCAAATCTTTAAAAGTGAAGTTAAGCAGCAAACATTATTTTGCATGAATACTTTTTCAAACTGTGATATAATTGTGCTTTGTAGTGGATATAAAAAAATCCACTGCGTATAAAACATTAGAAGGGGAATCCCTTTCATACGTCCCTACTCCAATCCAGCCATAAGTCCTCCAGAAAGGATTTTTTTTGTTGTAATCATTAACCATCCACTACAGATTCAAAATGGTCAGAGATAGCAGCCCACGTTTACAATACTCGACCATGGCCTTGGTAGACTCCAATGGCTCATCAGTAGAGTCATTCAGGTCGTCTGTCATGAATGGCATACAGGAAGCTACCAGTAATGAGGACAAGGTATAATTAATATTTTAAACATAACGTTTCTGTAATTAGTAAAAAATGTGTATTTGCAGTGTAATGCTTTATTTATAAAGCTATTACTGTGAGCATACCTTTTATTTAAAATCTAGCAAATCGCGGTAATATTCACATCATAATTGATTCACATAATTTAATGATCGTAATAAAAACCAGTAATAAGCTGAACATTCCTATTTGCCTGCATAACGCATTTTAAATTAGGCTTCACGATAAATTTCGAGATTTATCTGCTATCCGTCTTGAAAAAAAGATTAATATCTTTCGCTTTTCTTATTCAGACATACATATATTATACAGCCAGCCACTGGATTGTGTATTTGTGCATCATAAAATTTAAAAAGACGTATTTGATCAATGATCTTCTCTTCTCTGAACTTGACGAGCCTTTTCAATTGCTACACACGGTACTCATTTTCAGTCCCAGTCCTTTTAGCAAAATATTAACCTCAAGATATGTTCAGTCAACCAAAGCTTGTCAATTGAACAAAAAAATTCTCTGGTCATCATCATGTCATAAAACTGCACATCATGCTGCTGGAATAAAGATTATTTATTGGTTTGATGACGGGAATGACGGAACCTAATGTGTAATTTCTTTGTGTATTTGATACCAGTAAATGTCCAACCAACCACACAATAATAATGACATTTTTGTACACTTCAACTTCAGCCAGAGTATTGTGTTTATAGAACGAGATATGTATCGCATAATATGCATCGTAAAATTAGGAATAGGTACTGCTAGGTACGGTAGTACAAAAATATAATGGAGACCTACTTGATATTCTCGAATACAACGTGGAGAGAGATGTAATGAGCTAAGTTGTTGCATCCTTGTAAAGTCGTCGTGATTTTATTTCCGCCTTTCATGCCATTCTAGTGGACAAGCAACTGGCATAATGTTAAACGTAACGATGAAGTTTATTCCTTGTCATTCGCTGGATAGAATAGTAAAAATTGATTTATGTCTCACCACCAAAGTAGCTAAAAGTTTGTAAAAGATAATTGCCTATAGGATTGGTGGTTTGTGTACAATTTTTTTCTTTAATTTTATGACAGAAATTTTATGTCATTTAATTGTGAACCTTGTAAGAGGCAATTTATGCAATATACTTGTTATGCTGTATATCTCCTGGAATTACGGCCATTTAATGTCAGGCATGCGCGTGATATCTACACTGTTTGAAGTTACATTTAAAGGTGTATAAAAATGTACTAATTAACTTCCTAGAAGCCCACTTAACTGTTTGTCTTGTGGAGAGAGACTATGGCTAGTGCCTTGGGCAAAAATCCATAGCTAGTTAGACGTGAATTGACAAACAAAATTGAAATAAAACATTCAAATGGGATGCTTACATTTTAAAATTCTACAATATCCATTAGCTGTTGTTAATTAAGGGATCTTGATACAAGGAAAAGGATGCTTTTTATTAATATTTTATTTCAAAGGAAAATGGGTTGCATGCATTAATAAAGGGTCAGTAAAGAAAGATGATCATTTAAAAGGATACACGAAACAAGTAAAGGGTTAAGAGTGGTGATTAATGTACTGTGATTGCTTCGCATCAAATATACTTACGCACGGTCCTCCAGCATTAATATAAAACATGATGCGTTTTTATTCTCTCCAAATTTCCATTCATACGTTTTAACTTTTTTTTACTGGAAAAGCGTCATTATATTTTGTTTTTTTCTCACAGTCGGGTTTTTATGTAATGGATACAGTTGTGTTGTAATATAATGTAATGTTTTTGGAAGCTTCATAATGAGAATACCGAACCTTTCTTTTATCATAAATTAAGGTTTCTTACACATAACTGGTTTTTGCAAAAAATCACCAAGTACTGGTTGGGTTAGACCAGACCACAACAGCTGCCGCGTATGGTCAGAAGAGAGGTATATGCATATTTCTTTTGGACATGTGTTGGTGGTAGTTGATGATACATGCATGTAAATGTGAGATATTCACAATCAGTTTTTGCCGGGTATTTTTTTATGTGAACGTAAAATATGTAAATTTAACACACTAGAGCTTGATTTCTGCTATTTGTTTGTTGTCCAACACTTTTTTTATGATACTCTGTTTTTTTATTACGCATTACATATGATAGGGATGCAACCTTTCTAAGATAATGATGAGTTGATGGTGTCTGTTGTGCGAGAATGTTGGGATGATTTTTTGGGGGGGTTTTGTACGAACAAGCTAGTATTATGTATACACCACCGTCAGCGTCATCATTTCATGATCATCATTGATTGTATTTACAAAAATGTTCCAAAACTCTCATTTTGTTGTTTAGCTTTTCTTTTTCTGGACTGGACCTCATTTTTTATACCAAGGTTGGTTACCCTTTTAAAGAGGATGCATGGTGCATCCTTTTAAAAGCTTTTTTTGTTTCAGTTTTTTTGTTAACTTTTTCCTTTTTCGGGATCCATCTCGTGTAAAACATGAATGATGATGGGATAATACTAGTAACCTTTTTGCATACATTATGGCAGGTGGATTTTGTATAAAAAAAACATTTGTGAAACAAAGTGTAAACAGTTTTTTTACCGGGACATTCGGACAACAATATATACTATTAGGAAATGGTCGTATTCATTCAAATTTTAATAATTTATTGAAAGTATCGGATTATACGTAACGTCCATATTTTTTAAATGATCTAGAGAACCAATAAAATGTTCTTTTTTGTATTTTAAATTTTTGAATTTGTCGAAATCACATTTTTCTCTGTCAATGAATTATTATCTGTCAATGGAAATGGCAGGGGACCATAGTCAGAATAAGGAAAGAAACAAAAGTATGAAAAGAGTAAGGAGAAAAGATAACCGAACTAGTTTAAGGGATTTTTATATAAAATTATCCATGCATGCATTTTAAAATATTTTAGTACATCCATTTTAAAATTTATGCGTGCATCATGTCGTTATAAGTATGTGTACATGCATGGCCATCACATCGTTCCGAACTTGAACTGAACTACTCAAGTGGCTAGAAGAGTAAATTTATTCATTTACTGGATTTACATTTTGCCTTAAATTTTGTTCCTGGGATATCTTTATGGAGAGAGGTAGACGAACGGACAACTCTTGATATAATGAATCCATGACACATTTTTCGCAGGATAGTCAATATCGTCATATGTAGATTATTTGTTACGTTTGGTCTGGTGAATATCGATGATACGCGCATTTTGATGGCTTCAAATGAGGAAAACGAAGAGTCAATATTTTGTATGCGCATTTTAATAAAAAAATCAGCTCATCGACTCATCACGCACAAGGAAATTTGGGAGGATGCATTTCTCACTAGGTTTATTGTAAACGAAGGGTGTGTTTGCTCCTTTTTTATATTTCGTATAAAAACGAAACTGACATTGTACATCAAATAGCACTTTTTAGATGCAAAAGCTTTCGTGTCAACCTCATCCTGTGAGTCAATCGACTGCTTCGTATTTTATGATGTGATTTAAGTTAAACTGTAAGAAAAAAAATCTGGCAAGTTTGTTAATTTAAACGTGAAATGCGAAGGACATATCATTTTGAAACGGTGTAGAAATTATTTTATCCGAATAGCTTGCTTAAGAAGGAAAATGAATGGATAAAAAGGCTCATTTAGATAGACCAAAGTTAAACTGCCTTTTTTCTACCAAGGTAAGAGTGATGCTTGAGCTGTCGTAATAATATATGCTTTTTTACGGAAGGATGAATAAAGACTTTAGATTCAGGAAAACAAGGTGTTGAGTCAAGTTGAAAGCAAAACAGTAGTATTAACTGGGTTGAGAATGTTTTGGTCTTTTAAGATTTCACCAGTGCCAGTATTGAAATGGAAGAAACGAGTATTAGTGAAGTTTGGTAATTTTGCCAGTCGGCTTAAACGAAATGAACTCAACAAGAATGTTTTCAGTTTTATCAATCTTTGAACATTTTCATTACTTACAGAGGTACAATTCGTACTCAATGGCTTTAGACCAGACTTAGCTGCATAGCCAGTTAGATTCTTTCCGTACTAGTTTTTATTGGCTAGTGAACATTATAAATACCTATGCTGTTTAGCCAGTTGCACATTAGCCAGAAATCATGATGATGAATTAGTTGAAGTAATACCTGGGCTAGACATTGAAAAGTGAGCTGAAAGTGTCAAATCGTGAAAAAAAAAATTAGAAGCAAGACAAGTATTTAGATCAATAAATGTATTTTACGTTCACTCACGTATTAATTTTGTAGATGCACTTAATAAAGTAATAATATAATCGCAAACTTTTATAAACTCTCTTTGGTATCGCTTTTTGTGCAATGCAATGCTCTAAGTCATGTTTTGTTAGGGGCCATCATCGTAATAACGTGTAAGAAAGTTTAAATTACGTTTTGAAAATAAACTGTGGTTTGGTTTGATTTGGTTTTATAGACTTGTTTATAGCCGGTAATTGTGATGACGTAAGTATAGTCTACATCATTTACAAGGCTTTCTTCTTGATTAAGGGATTATGGTGTGTGTGTGTTTGGCATGCATGCAATGCAGTTAAAGACATGTAGGTATTTATCTTGGTGGTATGGCATTTTAAAACTACCTACTTGGTGGTTTGTTCTCTACATAAATAAAATGTTAGAAAATGAGAAAAGATCGCAAAGAGGATTTTGCGCGCACACAATAAAATAAATGATTCATAGATTTTTTGAACTGTTGGATATTATGGCTCCAACATTTTTTTTAGAAATATAGATATTGCAAGTCTATTATTATGCTTATAGGTATACTTTTTTATGAAGCTCTAGTAAATTGCAGTTGCAATGCAATTATAATGGCAACGATAAGAAATATTTGTATGCTAAATTAATAATTCGCGTTTTTGAAAAAGAACAGAAAGATGTTTTACATTACTTCCCATTGCATTACGGATTGGTTTGTTGCAACTTTTAGTTTTAGTATCAACAATTTACAAGACCGAGAGCATTTTGTATTTTGGAATGATAAAATACATATATATTTCTTGTTCATCATGATAATCATTGCATGTTTGCAAGCCAATTTTTGTGTTCGATGCAAAATGCAGAGAGGCAATTGATGCCATGCGAATCAAGAATGCAACCGCAAGTTGAAAATTAGAGTCAAAATTCTTTATTAGGGATGGATGCATATACTTAGGTACCTTTTCTGATGCCAATCGCATTATGAAACAAAACAGCATGTGTGATGGACATGCAATGCATTGGATATTTTGTGAATGAATCTATGAAAAAATTAAAACGAAAGAAATAAATTCTGAGATTTGTAGCTCACACGCTTAATTTCATTGCATTTGAGAAGTGCTTGAAAAAAGGTGAATGAAGAACTGGGAATCTAAATGTGTGCCTACTTTTATTGCAGCAACTAGCTAATGATTGCATTGCTTTTTTGGTGATTGAATGCATAACCTTGTAAACATATACGTATCTAGACATGAACTTCCGTATCACACCCTGTGGCGCCTCTAATTTATGAAATATTGTAAAAATAATATCTTCACCAGGAATCAAATTTGTAAATTATTATTTTTGATGTAGTACTTCTTTCTATGATTTTTGTGTGATGCTGGATGGTTTTTTTCTGACTGATGTGTACATCTGCTTTTTTATTGATTGGACTTATCTTTGTAGTATATCCAGTTGAATGTTTGAAACTAACGTTTTAGCACGTCAAGAAGTTCCGCAGGAATGTGACATCCGCAAGAAAAAAAAATCTTGTGACTTATGAAACTGGATGAGTGATAGTGATCCAATGCAATATGCATGCATTTTTTATACACATCATTTCCATTAATATCTTTTACAATTTCCATACTTAATGCTTGACTACAAACAAAGTAAACAAAAAAAATAATAGCAGTTCCTCTCCTAATCGTATTTTTTATTTTAATATTTCACAAAATAAACTTGCAAAACCACACGGATCACTGATTGGGATCGTCGTCGTCGGGCCTCCGTCCTGCGACGTCATTGTCCGTTATGCTAAACAAGCACTCTTCTTCTGGTACTAATGCGGCTCTTCATTTAAATGCGTATCAAAATAATTGATAATATGATAATGCCCATTTCTACTAGTGTGTTACAATCATCCCTTTCTACGAAAAAAAATGATGACATTCAAGTGTGTTTACATGGTTTAAAAGAGAGCGAAACATGCTTAATGACACCTAGTCATAATACTGATAATAGATTAATCGGCCCAAAAAATTGAATGACCCTTTTATGTAAAAAAAAAATTGAACAGAAGCTATACAATTTATGTGATTTACATAAAAAAGAGTTCTTACATAAAAAGATCCAGAGAAAGGTCACAATTTGACCATTTCGTTTTTATATGAATGAATATCAGTTTACGGTATTACTTTCATTGCTCTTCAAAGGCTTCTCGTTATGCTGAAACGACTAAGGTCATCATTCTTATCTAACCTTTTAGTGGAGTACCCTTTTCATTATATTCATTGTTTATAAAACTGTTCACATTGCCACCAGTATTGTAAATGTGGTAGTATCTGTGATACAGTGTTTCAGAATGACTTGATGATCCTACTACATTGAGTGCAAGGATTTTTTTAAAATTAAAATGATCATTACAATTATCTTTCGCATTATTCATTTATCCCCATTTATTTGTATATCTCATCTAAAAGTGCAAGATATTATTGACCGTTAGCTGTAAAAAAAAGTTTTCGAATGACCAACCGGAGAATTTTTAGATACTACTTTCAGTTTGGTGCTGTTATAAACGATCCTTTTGAATTAAGAGTAATGCATCATTTTCAACAGCAGGTTTGTTTTTTGAGTGTTTTCATAAAAAGGTAAAATAAATTCATGAGACTTTATTTTCAATCTTGTAAAGGTTACACTAGGTAGGGTGCGCACACGAGACAAAAATAGAAGTTCTTCCCGTTTTAATACACCCATTGTATATTCGCATATTTGGGATATCCCTTGGTTTGGGGTTCCGTGTTAGTGTTCTTTCGTCCTTTCTTTAAAAGAAACATTTTTTTCTTAATGGATACCCTTGTACACATTTAAAAAGATAATCTGTCAAAATATAAGACTGTTCAATGGTGTACAACTAATAGAAACGAACACAAAAATTGGATTTATTCAACCACCACCAGACAACGTACCAGTTCATTTTGGGTAGTAATCCCTCAAAGACGCGGAAAGAAAGTGAAATGATCTTTACAAATGGCTTACTGTTCTGTAAGACGGTGGTGTAATTCTCATACCTTTTTATCACACAGCACGTTCCTTATTTGTTTAAGTGTCTCATCCTCATCTTCCCAAAAGCTCTTTAGCGAGCCCACACCACTATAAAATGCAAAACTATACAAACAAACATTCAATGTGGCCTTAACATTCACCTAGACCTTAAAAACCAGCAAAGCACTGTCTATCTAAACAAGTGCGACTTGATGCAAGGTCTTTTTCTGTTGATGATGATGAGAAGAGGAGATGGGTGCTAGCGATAAATTTCATTGCCAATGCCAATCTGGCAGCGATAGGAGGATGCATCATCATCATCCCATTGCAACATTACTGCTATATTATTACTTTTGCTATAATCATCATTATAATCAGTACACGATACACAGCGCTGAAAAGAACAGCAATGTGTTCCGCAACAACCCTCCACTACCACCACCATCCCGTCACCACCTCTCGTGTACTTTACGCTTTTATGACAGTGATCATCATCACATTACAGACAAGCGTATTGTATAAAATTATTGATAAGAATAAATCATCAGTCAGTGTAGAATACATAGTGGACAAAGAAACTAAATAAAAAAATGGCAAACAATTATAGAGGACTACATTATTGACAAAACTAATAATTGATGAATAGCCACGTACGCGGAAGACAAGTATGCAAGAAAAAAATGTTAATAAAGTAGACAATATATGTGCCACGAAAAGCCAGCAAGCTAAAAAGAATCCTTGCTGTTCCTTCTTTACCTTTTGCATCGCATCATGAGCTGGCTGAAATGTGTGCAAAAATCGTAAAGAAATTGCGCTCGTGTCTTCTGCAAAAAAATAGCCCGCATCACAATCACAATATACTACGCTGCTAAATCATTAGTAGAGGAACACCATTTTTGCCATTCAATGTGAAATCACATGATACACACGAGATAAGTTGTCTTGTTATTTGTATTACAATTTAGTATAGACTATGCCAGCATCATATTATCATCATGAAGTAATATATCCAGATAAACGTACAGACAAAGTTGGGGAATTGTTTTGACTCAGATATACAGGCAGAAATGGGGAAGGAACATAGAACGCTGAAACAAGT
>JAQIWN010001581.1:0-19746 GCA_034699025.1 Entomobrya cf. arborea Gr-Col-00668
ATATTTGTATAGCTTTCCGAAATTTAACGGGAATCATCGATATAGTAAATTGAGATATAAAATAGTACGGTTTTATCACCACCTCAGAACCTTTTCATTCTTCAAAGTACTAATAACTAAACACGCATAAAGCCCGAACACAGGTTTACCAAAGTAATTATATGACTCTTAGCTGTATAATATCTTAAAGTTAAAACACATATCTTTGTGGTAGTATAAACTACATGTAGTATTGTGCATGTAAGTTAACTGCGGCAAAAATATGACTTAATACATCACATAGAATTGTAAGGGTAAGGGAAGTTTTTAAGACAATATCAACAATCAAAGTTAAACTTAAACATCAATTTCTTCATCTAAAATCTTCTGCATATCCTCCGCATCTTTTACACTAGCTCGTCTTCGAGAGTTATTGTTATTTGCAGTGGGTGCAGTAACATTTGTATTAGCATTATTGACAACAGGTTCCTTAGAATACAACAATATAGCCCATGTAACAATACAGATGGCCAGAACGGTATTTAAGTGAATAGGAATTCCAAATATTATCCAGCACAAAACTGCGGTAAACATTAATTCCAGTGCACTGGCAAAGGTTTTGAGAATTGAGTTGAGTTGGGCTAAAAAGAAGCTAGTGACAATGCCAATAAAAGCATTGTTGATGACTACAGCTAGAATAATTGGTGTTGTTAGAATTATTCCGTAACTTTCATACGTAAAAACAGCAGCTATGTCCCCTTTCCACAGCAGCAGAACCAGGTTGCAAATAATTGAGTCGATATACAAGCAAACATTCTGTATAAGTACAGGCGTTTGGGTCTGCTGATTTGAGACGGGTCGTTTTAACAGAAATTCGTTATACACTCCGGCACCAGAGGAGCACAACACCTGAAGCAAAATAAGTACGACGCCCAAAGGATTCTGCAATATGCCCCATTTTTCTGGCTTGATTTCTGAAGCTGTGAGTTTGGAGCCTTGCTCTCCTCCCTTTGACAAAGGTTCCTCGGCATCTTCAACTCCGAACAAGCCACTGAAGTTGATTTCCTTGACCATACAACCGACAGTGAGAAATATTAAACTGATCCACTGATGTCGACTGAGTTTCTTCTGAAACAGGATCTAGAAGTTTAAAAAATTATAGGTAATCAAGTAATCATTTCATGTAAGTAAAACTGTAACATGGTTGTAATCAGTGATATAATCAGAATCAGAATCAGCACTAAACTAAATATTTACCTGAAATACAATTCCAGTAACAACAACTCTAAACTGCAACAGAAGAAAGTAGGTCGTAGGGTCAAAGTTAACGAGATTGACATACGCCAGATTGTTGTACAAACAATATAATCCCGCGGGGATGAAGTATAAGAAAAACACTGAAAGACAAGTCCGAATTAAATTGCTTTCAATTTTTTTAATGAAAGTTTTTGTTTAAAATTCAATATTCAACTTACCTCTTTTATTTTGGCGAACTTCGTGAATAAAAATACTCACAGAGTTTCTGAGAAGATAAAAACAATAATACAGATCTACATTTGATACTGACTTAGTATTTGAACATGACAATTTATTTAAGAATGATGGCAGCAGTGATTGAGATCGACAAGAACAAAGGAGATTCTTATTCCTGAGTATAGATTTTTTCAGCTGTGCATAGTGCCATGAACTTGAACAGCTACAATTGGTTGTGGAAGTAGAAGTAGTAGTTATAGAAGTACTATCACCGTTACTGTTAGCTGAAGTAGTAGTATTGGTGTTAATTTGCCTATGCACACTAGAAATAAAAAAATATAGACCACGTTCTATTGCTACCAATACCAATTATTAGGGGCTTTCGTGTTAGTCTTTTAGTTCATGCACACACACAGCGTCTAGTAAAAATTTAGTATTTTAAGCTAAGGCTATTTAAAATATAAATATACATAAAAAACTAAATCGGTTTGTTCACCCGTGTAACTCAAAGTCAAAGTAATTCAAAGTCGTACTCACAAAAGCAAAAAAAAGAACAAAAAAAAACAATGTTACCACAATATTAACTTGGCATACCTTTCAATGAAAAGTCCGCTGCTCACAATGAGTTTAATAAACTCGGTAATTAAAACAGCTATAACGGTGTTATAACTATAACCATTTGTGTTTTGTGATGCCGTGACGAGAATTCCTGTGAAACAAGCAATAGTAATTTTATAAGTCCTTGCGATTAAATTATAAAAATCATATCATATCTAATATCTATAATGACAGAGATGTATTACCTTGATTAATAAATAGAGCCATATACAAGACAAATATCACAGGAGACCATCGGGTCGGAAAGAGGTCAGACCATTTGGTCTGTGCATCATTTAAAGATCCCATTTTCGGTTTGGCTAAGTTTGGTTATCTCCCAACAGTTAAATCTCACGTTACCCCTAAAATGTTCTACTTAATATCAGTCATTGCATTGCAGTAGAGTCTTGCGCACGCCTCAGGTCTTCTAAAAATGAAAACAGAAAACGTTCCATATCATTATTCCAGTAAAAGTAAAATATAATTCATGCTTTCAAAATGATATAAGTACTCAGACATTAACTGACCTTAAGACAAACTTCCGGTCCCATTTAAAGAAGCAAAATATGATGGACGATTAAAGCTACACATTAGCTTACAAAGGTACGTAAAGAATCAGTGGTTTTCAGAAAAGTTGTAATAACTGCAAAAATCAAATGTCAGAATGAAATGACATTGCATTACCTTACCACATAACCGACATTATGAAGTATTATTATATTACAGGTGCATATGTAAGTAAGCAAAATATTTGTGTGTGATAGAAAAATACTACGACTTCGGTCTACATTCATATGGTCATACACTTTTTGAGAAGTTCGTACGCTCAAGTTGTTTAAGTAAATAAATAAAACCAAAAATGTTTAAAATTAATGCCTAAATATTGCAAACGATTAATTTAAAGTCTCTTCCTCAAATGATAACTGATAAACTTCACAAGGTGAGAATAAAACACATGCGCACTATCACCATCCTACTTTCATGAATTTTATCCTTGCAGCAATGGACTAATGAACACTTGAGTGTTGAATTACACTTTTTTGGGCAAAGAACCACTGATCAGTTAAATTGGTAAATAGAGAGGTCCTGACTCACGACTATCTCATTTAAAAACCTAGTATGTCCACTTGCAATACAAAAAAAAACTCACTATAACATCGCATCACCACCACCATCATCCAAAATTACAACTTCATGCAACAAAAATCAAACCAATCTTGAAAAATTAACAATTAAAGAATGAACATGTTTATGTTCAGATTACACAATGGATAATGTAATGCTACCAAGCACAATGATGCAAAATGTAACTCTCTCCATTTCCTCTCAAAGTCAAGTCAAACCAACCATCAAAAAATTTTGCTTTAAAAATAGCCGATTCTTTGTGATGCTTACAATTCTTGTTTTTTTCATACTCATCATTGTACAGTTTGATACTCAAGGTCGTTTTTCATCAAACTATTATCAATACGTATTATTTTCCATTAAAATTTCAACCTTGTCTTTTCTTTCAAACGTTTAAAATACAAAAAAAAAATATACGAAAATGAATACTGAATAGAAATAATATGCAACAAAGAATTTGAATGCAAAATTGACCGACTTACCTAAAAAAAAGATGCTATTTAACTATTCTCTATGTTGCAATCAAAACAATTAACTTTGCACACTACTAATAATAATTTCATAAACAGTTTAGAAGGGATTTCATAAATGAAGAAGATGCTGCCACAAAATAGGCCGATGAAGATGACTTGAGCTGTATGCTGTGCTACTTCGCTTGACGCTGTTTACTTGTCCACTATTCATTATGTCAGCGTCAACCGTTCACTCAAGCGTAAAAGCTAAAAATTCTAGATAATAAGGAATATATATGACGTTACTTAACTGCTGGTGAATGTAACTTTTTAACATGGTTTTAATTCTTCACACATAATGCACATGCACAAGAGGACTGGGCCACCACCCCCGCATCCCTTATCTCAAAAAAAACAGAGATTTTTATTATTTGTCAACACAAAATTTTATAACTCCACACTCCCCCAAACTACAATTTATTGAGTAAGTGTTTTACTTTTACTAAGCACTACATGTTAAATTAAATATTTGACAGCGGAAATAAAAAAGATAAAAAATACACTCTAAAGAGGCGTAAAAATTATTTACAATTGGTAGACCATGGATTAGTGATGAAATTGAGTAATACTAATCCAATCCAGTCATCAAATCCGTGTGAGTGCTGAACTGTTAGTTAAAATTTAAAAAAAAATACAGGTTGAGAATGGGTTGAGATGACTAAAAAACACAGTAGGAGCACAGCGCACATGTGCTGTGCACTTCCTCTGCTTCCTGTGGAATAAAATTGACATCATCCCATAATCCCATTCCAAATTCCAATTCGTTGATAATACTTCAATTTCCATGCAATACTTTTCATACGACAACTAATGCAAACAGTAAAAAACTCATCTGCTTGTAGCTACACACACACATACAGTATGTACATTTGGATTGGATTGTATACAAAAAGTAAAGGGTTGAATAAAATGTAAACCCTTTCATTACCACAGTGCATCGTGCATCCATAAAAAGCAAGTGTGTGTGCGGTAATCATAAAAACCCAGAGATCTATCATATGAGCCATGTTGATAAACACTAAACTGGACTGTGGCTTACTTTCAGCTGTCCAGTGAAAGTTTCACAGTGCTTTGATAGTTAAATTAAAAGCACTGTGAGTCAGTGTGACCTTATGACACCTTACTAGCTAATTGGAAAGATAACTGTTTAATTTAAGGTAACGTATTGGCCATGTTTTAAGTTATAGATATTGTAGTGAAGCAAATGAATGAACAGAATCTGATAACAAATCAGCTGTTTAATCAAACTTAGTCATTGGAAGATTGAAGTATTTAGTTGACTGTTTAGTAATCTTGAAATTGAATTTTACAGAAACTAGAATATCCCTCTTGGAGCCATAATAAGAATGACTGATAACTTTTTCTCGGGTTTATTGTACGGTCCTTCGGGACCGGACAATCGGCGCTGCGGGGATGACACTTGGGGGAAACTTATGGAAGAGGCGATGGCTGGTAATGATGATGAAGGGTTTATCGAAAAGACCCAGATTTTAGGGAAGTATACATTTGGATTTGCTACATGGTTAGCCATGACGGATGTTATTCTTGTAAATAATAAGGTAAATTATAACTGAAAGATTACATCAATAGAAAAACAAAATTAAGCTCTAAATTATGTTTTTTTCTAACAAATCTACTAGACGTAACTTATCTATTTGTGCATTTTGACAGGGTGGCCTTCCAGTAGCGCTGCAAAGAATGAAGTTTCATTATGTTCCCTGGATGGGTGCCACTGTTGCTTACACTGCTGCTGTTAACGCATCTTGCAGTCTTCGTGGGGGCAAGACCGATCATTATAATCATGTTGTTGGAGGATTCGCAGCAGGTGCTGTTGTAGGAAAATGTGGTATGTGTGGAACACATGAGTGAAATCATTTAAATAAACTAATGATTTTTCTGGGTTAAAATGGTACAATGTATGCTCATAATTTTATTTTAAAGCACGGACTGCAATCGGTGGATTTCTAACTGGTGCGTTTTTGGCTGCACTTGGGTGGCATTATAAGGACTCCAGAATTAAAGGATATCCAGTATGGACGGATATTGAGAAAATACCTGCCCAGCATGGTAACCCTTTCCATCATAAATTGGATTTCACCACTGAGAAGAAAAGGTCAGGTGACAGACCCGGATACTGGGCAAGAACCCCAGAAGAAGCTGAAGAAGTTTACAAGAAAGGTCAGCTTGGTGAAGGGAAATATGGAAAGGCATATGACCGATTGTGGTAGTTGTAATAAAATGATAATTTAGATTCTTGCAGTAGTCAACAATGAGTGTATTCTCATTATATGCATGTTGAATTGTTCAAACAGTTGTAAATTATATAGTTGCGGAGAATAATATTTAGGATGTATGTCTTCAAGTGGTTCGTGAAAGCCACAATTAAATGTTTAATAAAAATCGTTTAAAAGTTAATATAAGTTCACATGAGTGAGCATCTTTAATTATTCTATTGTATAAAGTTGCTTACAAACAAAATCTAGGTCTAAATCACAAGCTGGGGGGATTGGTCTTGTATCACTTTCTGGAAAAGATCTGATAGGTCGAATTTGCATTTCCTTGAATTTCCGCTCCCTGGCCGAGAGAGTTTTACTTTTTTCGTAGATTTCAGCACTTGGTTTAATAGCCTTCAAAGACAGGCCTCCACTTCCACTGCTTCTTCGTCTGACTCCTGAATTTACTATTTTTCCTTTTTTGGATCTGACCTGGTCGAAATGGCCTTCAGCATGGGAGTCTGGATCAAATATAGCGCTGGGGGAATCGAAACTGCAGTCGTGAAGACCGTGAAGAGCAGGATAAATACAGAAGGCAAACATGAACAATCCGGTACAGAAGAATACTGGAACGGCAAGGCCCCAATACTGCTGGGGAGGGGCATATGGGAATTTTTCAATCCAACTGAATGGTAAAAGCATCCAGATGAAGTAAGAAGCGAGGAAGGATTTCAGAAAGAGAAAAAAGACGAAGCCATAAATGCCACGGGCTTCTTGCGGAGATGGGGTGTGCTCCTCGACGGTCATGATGATGAAAGATGATAATCCGAGTTTTGACGAAGACAGATAATTAGAAGTATTGAAAAATCCTGCACACAAATATAATCGTACAATTAATTTAAAACGGTCATACAGTACATTCAAAATGAATATAATTATAAAGATTACAAAGAGAGTACTGGTTTTACCTATAACTAAATTTTTGGAGGATACAACTTCTAGATTAGGATTAGGATGCTGACTTGACGGAAAATTTACTAATGACTTTTTGTACAAGTATCAAATGATCCATAAATGTATTCACTGATAAGCGGATTTGCCTGGCGTCTGGTGCGACGAGATCCCTGATCAAAATTTAAAAAATGACAAAAGACAATGATTGATGATTAGTAATCTTACTGAAAAAAATCAGCTGATTGTTTAAAGTTAGCATGAGAGAGTAACAGTTAATTTTAGGATAACAAAATAAGAATGTACCACTTACAAAACTAAATTATTTCCATTAACTGAAATCGTTTTCACTACTTGGCTTCGCTTAGGTTCTCCATCAACCCGTAAAGAATTATACGCAATTTCCGCTTCTCGAGCGGAAGAGAAAGGTACTTTTAAGTTTAAGGTGGCCTTTTCCGACTGTAAATTTAACTGACTTGATGTAGATGTGTCCATTTTGATGTCGTCATCATACCTTGCTTTCTTCTGCATCTGTCAACTGAGAAAATACATACACGAAGAAGAAGTGAAAGTTGAGCAAAACTTCACAGGCCTTGAAATATTTTGTCCCAAAACAAATTTAATGCCGTTGATGTCAAGCAATCAAGAAAAAGTCTCTTTTTATACCTTATTAAGTTTTCTCTCTCCAACCAAATGAATACGTGTATTCCATTCAAACGATTATCAATTATTGTTTCAATGGTTGGTGGTTATCTTTCCACTGAATGATAATCCATCCATGTGTGATCACATCACATTCTCAATATTCTCATTATATTGCACAAAATATGAACATCTACCAAACCAAATGCCAGGATAAAAACACCGACGAAGAGCCAGAAAATAATGAAATTGGGGTACAGTGAGCAATGCACAAGCAACGCGTATATTCTTTCATCTTCTTGCATCTTGAGTGTAGTATAGGCAAGTGAAGCTGGTAGTTTGGCTCCATTGTCCATGTACCATGATTTTCTACTTGATTTATAAATTTGAAGAAAGTTTTCAAGTTTTAAAACAGTAAAAATACGAAAAAAAGATATGTAAAATGATATCAAGTATTATCATAACTATAAAAGAAGATAACGTCTCATTCATACTACTTTAATGTAAATTCATTTCGGGTAGAGTAATTGGGGCAATGCGAGAGCATTAATTTTCATGAAAATGTTTATAATTATTATTTTTATACTCTGAGTCCGACGCGTTCCTACGCGTTCCTACTAATCTTGTTTGGTTGTTGGTAGTTTATTTTCCCCGATTCCAGAGTTTCAACTTATCCGTTTTTTCAACTTTCATCTGATAAGCATGACAGCTTACGCGCGTGGTAAAACCAATCGGTTAAAAACGCATGAACGATTAAAAATAAAGTTTTGAAGAAATTAGAAGTATCAAGTATTTACATTGGAGTGTGTGTAAACAATTTCCTTTATTAGTATTAGTCAGGCGTAAACTTTATAATATCAACATCAACTCACATGATATTATGTACAAATACAGAATTTTGTTCGTTTTTGTTCATTGTTCTAGTTCCAGAATGAGAATGTCAAAATAGATTTGAGCTATATAGAATATGACATGAGGAATACTCTTGTGAATACTCTTTTAACGTGTAGAAGTCATGACCTAATGTACCTAAAATTTCATAAATATTCGAAGTATTTTTTATAAAAAAAATTCCAATTGTTGACAGTAATTAAAACATGAATCAATTTCGATGCTTATTAGGTGTAAATTGATTATATTATTTAAATATACATAAATATCAAGAACACATTTTTAGTTCAACTTTGTCTAATTTTAGGTGAAAACATGAACATTACTCATCATTCATGTGAAGTTTGAAGTTACTATTTTTTCATGGACTGATTTGTCCGCAATTACAAACATATAAATCTAGTTTAGTTTGTGTGTGCGGTATGCGAACCTTTGGCGTACTCATTAATCTGATATATATTTTGTTACACAACAACTATAAAGTGACTAACACCGTACAAAGTACAAAATGAATGGAGGGCACAAAATCACAGTTAGCTTTATAAATAGGAAAATCTTAATAGAAATTGGTTAAAATAAGAATTTGCTGTAAATTTGTGAGAGTGATGCGTGATGTGCATGTGTGCAGGATTCCTCATTCTTGTACTGAAGACGTAAACGCATTCGACATCAATTTTCATCTCTAAATTCTTAAACCCAGCACAATATTCACCAGCACTCACCACTTTCATTTACGACGACCATAATTCAGCTAAATGCGTATAAATCTGCATCCTTATTAAGGTACTTTATACTTTATAGTTTTCTACTGATAATGTGCTGAAGCACATAATATATCACATATCACACAGAGATCACATTTTAAATGTAATTTCTTTCTGTCTGTCTGCATGCTTGTTTGATGGCTTTGTAGAAGTTATAATGCCTGCTATATTGTATAATATTTGCCTATTGCCTATATCAAAGATGTGATAATAATATCAAAAATGAATTGTGTAAGTATAATGGACTGCCACCGCTTTTAGTTTCAATCTTTTCATATGAAGTACAGTTAATTTTCAACTGTTATGCTTTTGTTGCTAGTCCAAGTACATTACATACATGGGTGGGTGGTAATGGACATAACTTTCTCGTGTGAAGTCAGTTTAATGGCATCTTCAACTGATGTACGTATATAGTACCTTCTGCTTATCATACGAGTGCGAGATGCGAATGCAGCTGCACCATTTGATAATGATCCTCCCACGCATGCATTCTTCTAACTAAACTAGTATCGTCGGTAGCCTGGCCTCATTGAGCTGTTGTTTGAAATAGATAAGTTCTGTGAACAGAACAGGTGTCGATGTCCTTGTGTATTGACCACTTGCAGTCTTTTCCTGCAACGAGCGGCGATAGTGAATTAAAATTGATAGTTCATAGTGGTTGTGGTTGGAATTGGGAATGTTTTGGGATATCGTTGAAAGATCAACCTGCATTTAGATTTTTTATCGGATAGCTTATTCAGCATTTATTCCAGACGCAGACGATTAGCTGGCTCTGACT
Source organism: Entomobrya cf. arborea Gr-Col-00668 (assembly GCA_034699025.1). Classification (NCBI taxonomy): domain Eukaryota; kingdom Metazoa; phylum Arthropoda; class Collembola; order Entomobryomorpha; family Entomobryidae; genus Entomobrya; species Entomobrya cf. arborea Gr-Col-00668. The sequence goes on from JAQIWN010001581.1 coordinate 9,926, forward strand.
GAATTGGTGTTGGTTCCTCACGCTGGAAGCTTATCTGGATCTGCAAAAAAAAGCTTTTCGATCTAAAACAAAATACACCAAGTCACAAAAGAGTTAGACAGTCCTTCTTTAAGGAGTTGAAAGAGTTATTTGAATTTGACTTCAATAATGGGTGATCACGATCATGGGGGTGGCAGCGGAAGTGGTGACATGGACATGAGTGAGCATATGATGACGGTAAGTAAAAAATATTATAATTCATTTCATAAAAGTGGGTATTTTGTGGGCAGAGAAATATTACATTCCTTCCTTTTTATGATTTTATGAAATAGATGCAAATGTATTTTAAAGCGGGTTACAAGGAATACATTCTTTTCGAAGCTTTTCAAACTAAAAAAGTTGGAGAATTTGTGGGAGCCTGCATTGGAATTTTCCTTTTGGCTGTGGTCTACGAAGCGTTGAAGTATTACCGTGAGACGTTGTACGAAAGAAACTCAACACCGTTACTCGACCAAAGTGCTAGGGGTTTATTGGGAGGAATCAAGTAAGGTGGCGTTGGAGCTTTCTGTCATTCAATTTATAAGTTCCTTAATTTTTACAAAATTGCAAGAATACTATTGTAATACTATCGATGTGACTATGTTAATTTTTTAGACAAAACATTTTGAGAAGCCAACATTTGATCCAAACACTTCTTCACATGATTCAGTTGCTCTTGTCATACTTTCTCATGTTGATCTTCATGACATACAATGTTTACTTGGCTGTGGCCATTACTCTGGGAGCTGGCGTTGGATATTTGCTCTTTGGATGGAATAAGCGTTCTGCTCACGACATAACAGAGCACTGTCATTAATTTAGTTGACTTAATGTTATCATTATCGTTACTGTACATAGTGCATATCATGATTTATATTACGACTTGATCTTGCCTTGGCTCAACATAAATTTATGAAGAAAGAGAATATCCAGAATCCAGAAAGGTAAACAGCTATATAATCTACCTCTAAACCACCACATTCTCAGTTACCATTAAATCATTCTTGTTTTTTATAAAGTAAATTTCTTGTTGACAAATATAAATGTGAATTATGTTATAAAAATTTCTCTATCGAAAATCGTTTTGTTTGCGTCAGTGAAATTTATTGGATGGAAATAAAATGACAGAAATGAAATAATATTACGTTGTGCATAATTATTCAAATGTTAGGTTTAATGTTTGCAATCCATGCATGTTGGTTTATTTGTTAAAATATCACTAAACTAATTCAAATTCAGACATTATCGCAGCATAGCATCATCATCACCAACAACTTGACTGTCACAATCCCAATGAAACGCGTAAAACTTTGGAAAAACAAACCATGAAAGGTAGGTGGAGTTTGTAACGTAACGTGGGAAAAGCCATCTTCAATGTTTCGTCGCCGCCACGCCAGCATCACTCGTATGTCTTATCTTGAATAGCCTTATCGTTATAATTTTCGTGAAACATTGTTTCAAACTAAATTTGTAATGACTAATGACTCAATGACACACTTTTATAATAATTTAATGAACTATTAATCAAGAATCATGCATTGAGTCACGTATATATTTTTTGTATATTGATTAAAAGTTTTGACATGTGACATGCGATAAGGACTTTTACGTTGCGTTCGTTGACTGACAAAAAGAAGTGAGTGAGTGACAAAGTGACAATTGCAAACGTTTCGGGGCACTCTGAGGCAATAAAACTTTCACTTGACTGTCCTCTATCCGTTTTGATTTTTTCTTTTCGTTGGAATGAATCAGTAAGAGCTGAAAATCTTGGAAAAGCATTTAACTATTAGTAATTAATTATAAATTAACATTCATGAAGAAATTCTGTAAGAATTTCATTATGCTGCGAGCTGAAATCTTTTAGCTATGGCTATATTTGTTGTATCGTTGCTGCATCTACTAATCATCTGACTCTGACACAGTGACACATTCAACATTCGCGATGAAAAATTAAATTCTTAAAAATTAAATAATGCTTCTGCATTATTTTGATATTAAATGTATGAAGTCATCATGGCCTGGCCAAATTTAAGTTTTAAATATTTAATGTCAGTTAAACTTTTTTTGCTTTTCATTTTCATGTTTTTAGATTTGCGAATGCTTGATTGTGTAGCGTGCGCATTCTAGTGGCTGTGAAGCGAAGCTCTATCCAAAAAAGCCGGCCGCATTTGCTTCTCGCTTTCATGCCTGCAGTATTGCTGTAGCATATTTCTCTGTGTTACTTCTCTATACACTTTTGTGTCAATTTTGACAATTTGAAAGGTTGAAGGTGTTCCGAATTAAATATTTTTAATCCTGCTTCAAAAGTGATTATTTTTCTACCACAGCTGAGCTATTAACTAATTAAGATTTGAGCCGGTAAGTGATTTGTGCTTTTGTTTAATTATAAGTTTGGAAAATGAGTAAACATTTAACAGTTGTTTTGAAAGTCGACTGGTTCAGTGTTGAAGTGTTAAGAACATATTTTTAAGCATTTAAAAAACACAAATGTTTAATGCATGTGTTCATTTAATCATGCATGTGTGTTTGGTGTATGAGGTTTTAATAGGCTGATTTTATTTTATTTTAGGAAATAACCTTTTTTACATCAAAATGGTTCTTAACTTAACCGTGAAGGTGCACCCTGTTGTGCTGTTCCAAATCGTTAACGCTTATGAGCGTCGTAGTCTGGATCGTACTTCCATTCTTGGGACTCTTTTGGGTAAGTTATATTGGTTACTTTTCCACAGAAAGTTATCTTAAGTAAATGAAATTATTAGTTAGGCGGTTTTCTGTATTCGATTTTAATATCAATCATCGAAGCCATACCCAAAGCTTTTGAGTACGCGTAATCTTAAATATGATAGTTTAAGTGTAATATGCATTTGGAAAAGAAAAGTCTCCATTTAATAGACTTCTTATAAAGATCTGATTTTATAAGGAGTAGAGCATGCGAGATACAGCTTCATTCAGTATAACTTACTGATTGATAATTTAGATTTTTGGGATGCGATGGACTAACATTGTAAAATTAATGTTTTGCAGGTACCATTGACAAGAACTGTGTTGAAGTAAGCAACTGTTTTGTTGTTCCCCACAGTATCAGTCCTCAAGATGGAACGGTAATAGTGAAATCTGTTATGTGAATAGTTTTAATATTGACGATGTGGAACCATCAAATAAATTATAATTTTTTTCTTTGATTAACACAGGTGTCCATTGAAATGCACATTGCTGACACCATGTACAAGTTGAACAAGCAAGTTCATCCCGCAGAGGTTATTGTTGGATGGTGGGCAACTGGTTTTGAAGTGACCAGTATAGCTGTACCCATCAACGACTATTATGCTCGTCAGTGTCCAAAACCTGTACATTTACTTGTGGACACTACTTGTAGAGCTGGAAAGTTGAGCATCAAGGGATTTGTTCAGTAAGGCCCTTCAGATTTTATTCTGTATTTCCGTACTTTATTTGGTTCACATTTTGTATTCTTGTTTACTTTGTTAACTTTAACAGGGTTGATATTGGAGTTCCTGATCGTTCACAAGGCGCCATGTTCAGCCCCATCCCGGTAGAGTTGTTAACTTATCCACCAGAAGCTGTTGCATGTAAGATAACTTAAAATCATAATGGATTCTATTTCTACTGCTAAAGCTAAAGTGCATGTAAATGATACTAATAATGTGTTTGAATTGTAGTGAAAACATTGCTGAAGACTAGATTGGTTCCAAGTGGGAAAACGGAGCCGAAAGCTGAACTCCCCCAAGTTACTGAGGCTTGTGGGGAAATGGAAGATGCGTTGAATATGGTTCTGAACTACGTGGACGATGTTTTATCGGACAGGATTGCAGCTGACAACTCCATCGGAAGGAATCTCTTGAAGTTGGTTCAAGTGGTACCCAAAATGAATACGGATGAATTAGACACCATGCTTAACGCTAATATTAAGGTAAATAATTTCTCATTTAAAATAGATGTTTGCCGTTATCATGATAATTTTCAGGGCTTATCTGATCACTAAACTGAACTTGTATTTCTTTTACTTTCAGGATTTACTCATGTCAATGTATCTCGCCCAACTCACTCGTGTCCAAGTCCAATTGAACGAAAAGTTACTGATGTCTTCAACCAACTTAAACCCAAATCAGTGAAGTTAAATTTGTGTGAAGTGTTTTTATTTTATTTAGAGCTGAAATTGATGAACTTTTTGGAAATAAATGCAATTGAATTCAATGAAAAACAGTTGTTCAGAGAGCGAGTGAGTGTGAAAAGTGTTTTAAAAATCACGACTATCGTGCACAAAACTGTAAAACTATAAAACGTTTTCAAAATATCTTTCTGGGAATAAATTCGTCGATCATATAACATAGGCAGTCTTCTATAAGAAATTCATTATAAATCAAGTAGAATAGTTCAGTGGCTGAAGCAAAGTTATTCATCTTTGTATGTATGTATGTATTTAGTAATTGTTCAGATTCAGGTCCATGATTTTGTTCAATTTTCATTTTCCACCTGTGAGAGAGTTAACTAGCGTATCGTAAGTAATTAATATATATTTGATTGATAGTTTTTGTGTATAAATTCACACAATGTATGTGACACTTTTCAGATTTAACAATAAAGTGAATATTATAAAAATCAAGATTTTCGAAGTTTATGCTTTCAATAATTCTATAAATAAAGGAACATAGCCAGTTTTATTTTTGTACCATAAACGTACATGGGTACATCATTTATTTTTTCAGTAATACTGGAGGTTCACACTGCTTATATTTCAGTTTGTGTCCATTACACACACAGTATTATACATGCATTTTTACATAGGTAATTTTTCGCACGCACACATTTATCTTTAAATGTAAAACTTTACAAATAAAAGCGTAAAAGCAGTATGGTCATGTAATATTTTGCTTAAAAATTACGATATCATTAAAAACGTCGGAAAGATTGGATTGGAATTTCCATGTCGGACTAAATTAAAAATTTGATGCGTCCTCACTCTAAAAGTTGTTGGTTTTTTTCAGTTAAATAATATACTAATGCAATTCACACTTAAAAACTAAAAGCTTGTCATTCAAGGAGAAATCTGATATTTAGTTAAAGCCTCCTGTCAGCGTTCAACTAAACATTTATAATTCACAATCATTCTCATTATAATCATAATCAATGCATGCGTCGCGTCGTATAACTAAATTTAAACAATACTTTCCTTAGAAATCTACTTAAACTAAATTTCACTTTAGTAAATGTATGTATAAAACTTTTTACGATTTTATATTTTAAAAACTAACACTGAAAATCCGAGCAAGAATTTATACTAATTACCATTCATTCATTCTACACAAAAATACATTAAGGACACGCTATACAATACAACCAACAGTGAAACAATTTAACATTGAACAAACTCATCTCGTCTTATCCAATATCAACCATAATGCACTTAAAATTTTAGCTAACAAATCTGATTTTCAACAATTTGCGCAAAACAATTACATTCATTCAATTGGCATTCATCGACTTAACTATTTATATTTACAGATGAAATTTTCGAAAATGTTTTACACGTACATATATTTTATGTGATCTAACATACATAAAAACGGTATGAAACAAAATTTTCTATCTTAAATCTCTCCAAAAAATAAAATTTGAAAGAATCAAAAAATAATCGTGAGTACTTTAAAAAATGGCTTATGGATATGATGGCGAAAGTAGTTTGATGGCTTTAAAATTTATGTATGCTCATCGTAAGATGCTCGTTTAAGGTATATTTTCCTGTGAAATTACGAAAAACGCTTTCAATGGACTTTTAAAAGATTCATGGTTAAAAGGAAATACAGACGACAAAAAAAAGTCGCTGTCTACAAGAAGAACAGTAATTAAACAACATATTTGTGGAATCTTATCGATACTGCCTACAAGACAAGCTAAAAAAATTGGGTGTTGGCTTGATTTTTTTATGTTGCTGTGCACATTAATTACCCAATTGCTCCACCTTGTATAAATCATTACAGCAGAGAACAAGTAATATCAAAAATAGGAAACAAAAGAAAACTTGTTATAATTATGGTTAAAAGGTTGCATTGCTGATTACTAGCTCATAATGAAGCAAAATAGCTAATAGTATATGTGAGGTGATGATGAGATGATATTCGAGGGTATGAAAGAATTTAATGCAGTAAAAGGGACATTAACTAACTTCCTCTCTCAAAAACGTGTTCAATACTTCTGTTCTCCAGCAAAACATTTACAGATAATTTATTTGTAGAAGACTACTAGAAAAAGGTGTACCTACAAAAAAGGTAGAGCGACAAGAAGAAGCCCTTCATCTCATTAGCGCTTCACCTAGCCAAAAGCTACCATTATAACTTTAAGCATGCCTTCTGCGTTGATGACTGAACTGAATTAAAGAAAAGATGAAAGAGATTAAGACATTGCTGTAACTTGTACAATAACAGTGTGATAATACTTCAACCTAACTGTTATCAAAGTGGTCCTTGATTGCTGCTGGACGTTTTGCTGATGACGCTAATTGCGGCCAATTAGGAAAATATTTTCAGTGATTAATTTATATGAAAAAAAACTGCACGTTACTTCTTCCAAATGGAGGTTATAGTATAGTCCAGGCAAGGGTGTGTGCAGAACACATTTGATCTGTAGTAAAATTGACTGTTGTATGCTGTGTTGATTTTATTTCAGTGCTACTTTATAGCACAATAATTCAAGTATTATAGTATAGAAAGAACCCGTAATGTTCGAAGTAATCGTCTAATCAGAGCAGCATTTCTATTTGTTATAGAAGAAACGTGTATAATTTATGAATGAATATACATGCCTATAATAATTACAGGGATGTGGTTTTTGTTTTCTTCAGAGGCGATTGATTTGCTTCAAGATATCATTAAATAAGAGAACGTTATCATCTCCATCATGAAAAAAATCATTTTGGTCGCGAAATGATAATACGGATGAGGCTTGGTCTACCGCATTAACTTTCAATTAGGGTTTGTTGAATGAATGCGGAATCTAATGTTCGATACGAGTAGGCAATCAGTTGGTGGGCCATTAACATTGGGAATTACATATTTCATACTAATCCTAATCGTAAGTGTCACTTCGGTAATCATAATTCCTAATTAGGGCACTTAGCAAAAAATCTTAATTAAAACCCTTATTTGAAAAGTAAAAATGATGAACAAACAACACATACATTCCCATTTAGCATACAAACAAAGTACATTACTTACGTTTTAACTAACGTAAAAAACATTAACTAAATCTATATTTACAACCAGTAAATTAAAATTAAACGTAATGATGTTTTTAAAGGTAAAATAGGTATTTGGTTTCAAATTTTAAGGTTCATTCTCAATAGGGTCGGTTGTATAACTCTGGCTGGCTAAATTTAAAAATTGATTCCTAGCTATTTAAACCTACATAATAATGCAGTTAAGTAAAAAGTATCTAGTATTTTTTACTTTAAGCGTTGTTCTGTGTTGTGAACGACGCGGTGTAGTTACCCGGACGGAAGCTCTTCGGTCTGATCATCATTGTTGCCTTCTTGAGGGTATAATCCCATCCCTGAAAAAATAATGATGTCAAAATCCTCATATATTAACTGAAATCCAATTTAAAGTGACTCATTTAAAAAAATGTAATGTCAAGTCATTTTTCGAACCTTCCATCTAAACCAGACGATGCCTTGACGGGCAAGAGCGGAATCGGGCTGTTGGTTGTCAAAGTAGAGACCATTAAGTCCACGACCGCATGACTTCCACCACCATCCTCCCTTCAGCATAGAAGCACAGTTCAAAGACGATCTGTCATTATCCCTGTCATGTGTGGAGAAAGCGGAACCATGAGCTCCATACCATGGGTCACTCAAAGCATCCCCAGCATCTCCACTATATCCTCCAACTTCCAATCTAAATGCATCAGCTTCGGATGCCACCTAAGAATAAAATAGCACATATGTCATGTTGCCCCAATTACGCATCGTCCGTAAAAACTAGGATATCAAACAATGGGAGAAGCGAAAGTCTTACTCTGAAAGTTGAATATTCAGCGTATCTCTTTTCCCCATCAAAATCTTCAAGTTCAATACGAAGCACCTGATCCTCAGAGTTTGTGAGGAGATGTAAGTTAATGTTCCCGATCCATAACTCCCTTATAGGGTCGCCAAAACCGCTACGGTACTCAACCCAGTTGCGATGAAAACTTTCTCTTGGTTCGGGATAGTCAGCACGCCTTTGAACAACCTGTTATTTTTCGTGTTTGAGAGAAACATAATAATATCAACCAAGTCATAAACTTTTTTGGTACATTGTTTAAAGAGTAATTTAGCTACTGCTACTATCTTACAAAAGACTATTTAAATTTTTTAATAGGAACCAGTCGGTAGCAGTAAAACTTTATAAGCTCCTTATTACTAGCCTTGATCACTCACGATGATCATTAAAACCAATCATTTGAGTCGGAGTATGTACTTAACAAGCGAACCAGGCGGCTTACGCCTACTTTCTTCATTTTTTTAATGCTTACTGCTTGCCACCTGCCACGATGTGCGTATGCGCGCCCAATTAACATTTTTACTTTTGCTTTGAGTCTATTTTGAACTTGATTTCTACTTTAATTTAATTTCTCAATAACAAGCTAAAACCCCATTCGCAATCTATTAACCTTCGAAAAAGTTACGATTAATATCATCTTTTTTTTGTTAATCACGGCCATATTTTATCTAATAAAAATCGAATGAATCTGCATTTTACTTTTTGTCAATGATGAAACGGAAGCAGTATCTCTAATGGTCTATATATTGATAGCAAATATTTGTTTGTTTCATCAATTTCAATAATACTGTTCAATGACCGTCAATGACGTATGCCCACAGTAGTATGAGTAACGATGATTGTGCATTTTAAAAATTTGATTTCAATTCCAAACAAAAAAGAAATGAAAGTGGCTCTATAAACCCAAAAGTACAATCCTTTTGTGGCCGACCAAAAATGAACAATGCATTGCAACAATGAATATTTTCATCAACAAAGTAATCATCTATGAAATCATCATTATAATATCATAACACTGATCGATTTTGTATTTTTTTCCGCTAAAGGTCAGGGATCTCTCTGGTTTAGTTTAGGAAGGCAGTAGACTGCTTACTTTTTATTATTGTCATTTTGCATGCATGGCGGAACATTTTTCAAATAAGTATAAAATGATGACTGGATTGACCTGTGCGTGAGTGAGCAGAAGCAGAGTGATCTTCTTTGTACTTGTCTATCTTTGTTTTAAAAAAATGTTTTATATTATTTTTATCAGAGTTTCTTTAAAAGAAAAATCTAGTCGATTGTTGATGTTGTTTTATTGTACGTGAAGTCCACCTGCCCAGGTAATAAATATTTCTTGAGCTTAAATTTTAGGAGTTGAAACTTACAAACTTGACTATCATTCATTTCGCTTTATCATTTAGCCATGCTGACCAGACCACTAACGGCATTGCTATACTACATTACATTCCACCACACCGCCGCCTTGTTAAATGTCCTTGATTGTTTATTACGTTTTACAACGGCAACACTTCCACGGAAAGTAAAGGTGAACTTGACTTTTTTTATTTTTGTAGTCATATTCATTCATGAATGAATTCATGATTGGATAACTTATGCATATTATATTTAGCTTTCGGGCATGACATGAGGCTGCGATGGTGCTCTGTCTCCAAATTTTATTATTTTTGATCGCCTTCTTAATAGCTGTAATTGCTGGCTAATGTATTTACTTGTACTACAAATCAAGTCAGTTTGGGTGGTCCTCCCTAT
>JAQIWN010001582.1:0-19742 GCA_034699025.1 Entomobrya cf. arborea Gr-Col-00668
CATGCACCTGTATTCATATATCGAATCAATATTTATGTGGGTAGACCCAGACCCATAAAATCAATAATAGTAATTACAACAAAAATGCATAAACAAATTGTCGCGTGATTTTGGATTGAAAAATTATCCAATATATTTCGAAAGTGAATAAATTTGTCAAAGTGAGCGAGTCGGTATGTGAAGGCAAGTCAATCAATATTTTTTTGATAGATAGGTGATGTGATCTCATTATTGATTGATCGTTTTTAATGGCATACTTGGCTAAAAAATTATGAAAAAATGCAAATTTTTTGGATGAAAAGGTTTTATTAATATTTTAAGATGTGTAATTTTTATTAACAAGCTTGTATTTAACTAACATGAGGTTTTAATTGTAATATTTTAGTGAACGTTGGAGAAAAATGGACTAAAAATTATGTCAATCATTTTAGCCGACAGCTAAATCATTTCGTGACTATTTTACCGATCGTTTTAGGGCGACGGAAGAAGAAAGGAATGATTTTATAAATGTAATTGGAAAGACCCTTAAGGCCTTCATAAAATCATCATCGGTAATTATTATCACATTAAAAATATGAGTATAGTGCCCCAAAAATCTTGGGATACGCTTCAATTTTAACTACGTCTAGGACAATTATGTCAAATTATTTTATTACGTAATAAAAATGGTCATGTCATAAAAATTGTCGAATCTGTCACAAGAAAATATAGTAAAAAATCTTAGGAAACGCAAGCCAAGTCATAAAAATATTCGAATTTTATCTTAATTTATCATTCGATCACGATCAATCTGAATTTCAATCTATCAAACTATTTTGACATGTGAAATTATTCAGGAATTACATTCGAATTTTTATAAAAATCCCTTTGTTCTGTTAGGCAAACATGTGTACATGTACGACTTTGTTCGTTTGACATGACACGAACGTAATCTAATTACGTTTTCAGAATTTCAAAAAATTTCATCTACATATCAACCCATTAATAATACGAACATAAAGACAACAAAAAGGAGTTGAAATTCCGCAATTATCTGTATATTTGTATTCGTTTTTAATCGTCTTTTAAATTTTTACTACTGTTTGGTCTAGCCAGAATGATAAAATATCATCATGAAGTAATAAATCGATTACCATACTTAAAGATATTCAACTATTTAAATTCTTGAATGAGTACACCAAATACACCGACTGCCGTAACACAATTTTTTTATGTTAATATTTCAATTTCAAAAGAAACCCGTACTGGTCCCATTATGATAATCCCATATCGTTCCCAAATCTACAAATTCGATTATGTAAACCATTCTCAAAAAAATCGAGAAGAAAAAACGACGTGATTGAACTTCAAACGAATATGCGTAACAATGAAATGTATAATATTCGTATGCTCAAATCTACCCAGTGAGCTTGCTCCTGAAAAAAATTGTGACAAAATCTATTCGAATATCTACTAATTCGTTAATAAGCTGCATGATAATTTTTTGATGATGATACGAACGATCTCAACGATACACTTTTTGTTGGATAGGCGTAGTAGCAAAAATTACCTAACTAAATATTATAGCTTGACCATCAGGTGTACTCTGAACGCACGCTAAAATTTATAAAGAATGTAATTAGCATATTCGTACGTTTCGATAGGAGAGTCCCTTTTAGTTTTAATTTTTGGTGCGATATGATACGATATGCTATACGATTTCCAAGATGATATATATTTTGTTGCTTATTGTTATTTGGCAATAACAAGATCCACATAGAGAAAAAAATTAAACTAGTGGCAACAATTATTGAATAACAATGCGTACACAATCTCAATATTCAAAGGATTCATTTAAATTACTTAAAAAACAGGTAGGTAGGTTGGTCGAATTGGTAATAATGCACCTTTATTGTTGGGATGATGATGTACCCTAGCGTTTATGTAATAGGCACACATGTAATAGCGTTCGTTTTGGTTGATTTGACTAGAGCGAGATGCAATAACTCTTTGAATATATAAGGTAAACTTTTTTGGATGAGTAGTCAGTTGTTTCTGTCGCTTTCAAGTGGTGACCACTTCAAAAAAGGAGCTCTACTGCTTTCTTTTCTTTACCTAAAAGGATAACAGGCAAGTTTATAAAGATAAAAAAGTGATATTATTTTTGTGGGACGAATCTTGTGTGCTGTGCTCAGTGTCTATTGGAGTGTTGTCAAGGCAACATCGATATTATTATTTGGGTATCTTGTATAAAATTTCGGTTTCGTTTTCACTTTTTTCTTATAGCAAGTTTCCAATCTGGTTTTGATCTTGTCAAAAAAGGAGTAACCTAAACGTAATAGAGTGCCAAAAAGATGAGGGGGCTTGTGGTGTTCGCATTCCTTATTTCTTCGATTATTGTTTGTGTGCTCAGTGAAAATGATCAACCAGCTGAAGCATCGGGTATGTAATAAATATGTTATAAAAAATAAACGCGTGGGTGGATTTTGTATTTGAATTTTAACTCGAACTTTAAAATTTAATATTCGAGTGCTCGATTCCATATTCGACTTTAATTCGAATGTAAAATTTTGATATTCGATCATAAAATTTAACATTCGAGCACTAAATTTTGTATTTAACTACAATTCGATTTCTAATTTTTGATATTCGATCGTAAATTTTGGTATTCGACTTGCAAATTTGCGCATTCGACTTCAATTCGATCTTTAAATTTTGATATTCGATCTCTAAACTTAAATTTGACTACAATTCGATCTCAAAATTTTAATCTTCGAGTATAAACCACACATTTCGTAACTCGAATCTCACTTTGTTATACACAAGTCATATTCTAATGACTTTTTTAAATCGTTTGCTCCCATAGAAACCAGTGAATTGGCAGTAAGGGCAGATCAACTCATTCACTCGCGTTCCAAGAGAAGTCCACATGAACCCATCCTTCCCGCAATTCTCCTCGGAAAGTCCTTCTTAATCGGCGCTCTCGTTGGCAGAAGTTTAAGGGGACGTGGTTGGGGATGGCGCCCAAGGATCCGTATCACCCGTCCAGGATGGGGATGGAAACCAGCACCAGTTGTCATTCACCACGCTCACACCCACGGAGGTTGGGGCGGTTGGTCTGAGCCTAGTCACGATGATCATCACGGTCATGGTGGATATTACTGAACACAAATATAATAGCTTATATAGCAAATTACCCCAGTAAAAAATATTTTATCGAGCTATACCAAAATTTTAAAGTTATTAAGACGAAAAATTTGATTAGGCTTTTTAAATTGTACAAAAATATGAACAAAGTATGTGTGCTCAAAATGTGTCACGTGATTGGTTATTTTGAATGGTTGAGTTATTTTTTGATTGGTTGATTGACAATGCAAATATATATAGAGATATTTTATTAATGTTTTTTAATGCCGCTACTTCCCTACAGCCATATTATAAAAAAGTTTATTTAATTTAAGAACAGAAAAAATTAGTTATTTTTTAAAAATTGTTTCTAGTCCCCTGAGAATTTTTACATGTGAAAAAAATTTATATGACGAATAAATAAAAAGAAAAATATTTAAAATTTATTTTTTATAACTTTTTGGTTTTTGCCAAAAAAAATCTTTATTAATTTTTTTACTGAATATTTATATTCCAGTAATAAATCATCATGTTATAATTTTAAATGCAAATTTAATTGGTTTCATTCAGTTTTTTTCTTCTTATAATTAATTTCATTTTTAAATAATTGTCGTCTTAAATTAACAGTTATGTGATATAAATACGTATATAAATTTTTTGATACAATATATTTTTTGCTATAATTTTGTAATTTGTAAGTTGTACCTTCTTGAAAAAAATTAATGGTTGCTCATATTTAACAAGAAAAAATGATTATTTTTCATTAAATTTTATTTCAAAACTGTAAATTTTCATACCAATTTTTTTCTGAGTAATAAATACAATGACAGTTTTAATTTTTAGCTCGATTATCAATTTTTTGATAAGTTCACAATTTTGACGCCATGCAAGTTTGCACTGGCGCTACGTATAATTTGGGTAGTCATTCGATTCGATTCATAGTTATTTTTTTGGTATGGTTTATCGGGTTTAAGCTTCTATTATTTTGACGCGAGCGACGATGGTACAGAATAATTATTATTTTAAAATTAAAGTAAATTAATTAATTAGCAGCATTGGTAGCTCCAGCGTAGAAAATACTTTTTTTTATACAAATTTAATTGGTTGTATAAATATAAATATATAGTTATAACATGTTTTGATTAATTAAACAAAAAATAATTAAATTTGTACATAAATGTGTCACATGACTTTAGAAATTTATAATAATAGTTAAATTTTCACAAAAAAAAACAATTTAATTATTTTTTCTATCTAAAAAGCCCTGAGAAACTTTAGGACAAAACAAATTGCTTGGCAAATTTTTAAATGCGTCGGCGTACTACAAAAAAAAATAACTAAAGTTTTTACTTAATTATAATTGTTCATTAAATAGAAAAAAAATAATAGGAATCATTTTTGATTAAATTCATTTTTTATACCCGCATTACTTTCAATTTTGAAAAAAAAAACATTTTTTCTCAAAATTTACAAAAAACGGGTATTTGTAATTACCCTGTGTATTAATTAATTAACACCTTAATGAAATAAAATTAACAGCGGAAAAAATATTACTAACTAATCATCTGTTAAACCGTTTTGATTCGATTTCAATTACTCAAAAAAAAAATTAAATTGAAATATTACAATTTGTTCTACCATCAAATTTATTTAAATGCCAAATTAACAATTTTCGTCTACAATTAATAATTAAATTAACTATTATTTTTTACAAGCTAATTAGTTAACTTAATATTTCTTTTTCAAATGAGATCAATCCAGTCCAAAACAAAATTGTAGATTGTCGCTTGTTTTATACTTTTTTGGTACAAAAAAAAAACTTTTTTTTTACTCGCGACATCCAAAATTCTACCAAAAAAAATTATTTACACTTTTTAAATTTATTTCTAGACAGGCAGTAACAATTTTTTATCTAATTACCAAAAAAAATAATTAACAAAATAATTAACTACCAAAAACAAACTATAACAGTGAAACGTTTAACATTTCAAATTAAATTGTAAATATTTTCACAACAAAATAATTATTCTTTTAAATTTTAAGCATTTTCATTTTGTACAAAAAAATTAAATAAATGTGTATTATAGCAGCATAGCATATAAATATATATTTATATTTAATTTCTTAAACTTAATTACAATTACTTAAATTTTAATTACGATTAACTAACTTTAATTCTGTATATTAAATTTGTTTTTATAACCTTCAAGTTTCTTTTTTTTTAATTTAATTTGTACTTGGGTGGTTTCCTCAAACAATTAATTTAATTATATATTTTTATGAGTGTTCAGTTAATTATTTTTTTCTTCACTAAATTAACTAATTATAATTAGTTAATTGTTTTTTTTAACACTGTGTAGTTCTGTTCACCGGTTGAGGTTGCTTATCAATAGAAGATGAATTGTGATGAAGTGGCGAAGTTCTCCGAATTATGTACCCGTTTCCACCTGTTTGTCCAGGTACTCCCCCCACAGGGGTCCCTCCACCACCACCATTACTCCCATTGCTTAGTTTGGAGGACGGTGGAGAAAGGTCAGTAGTTCCTCCATCTGTGAAGTTGATCATTAGAGACTGCGAGTTTTCGGTAGAACTGGAATTATTTTTTAGTGGACTTCCCCCAGATGACTTGTTATTTTGAAGTGAACACTTTGGACTGGTACTTGTATTGTTTTGGATGTTAGAGGGTGTCCATGGGCTTCCCCCGGGGGAGGAGGAGTCACCTCCGCCACCACCACCGATTCCATTTGGTATGGAGGGATAATTTATGGAGGAGGTGGAACCATCCCGAGAACTGGAACCTCCCGGAGGGGGTAATCTGGGATGGGTATTGTTATTATTTGAGTTTAGACGGGGGCGGGGTGAGGGGGATGGAGGGTGGTTGGTGGTTGGGGGAGGGGAATGGTTATGGAGAAGATGCACATCTTCACCGGTGGGGGAGCCACTGGAGATGTGGTTTTGGGAGGTGGTGAATTTTTTGGAGGGTGGGGGGAGGTGGGGATGGTGGTTTGGAGGGGAGGAATTTGAGATGGGGTGGAGGGGAAGGAGGGTAGAGGTGGTGGAGGAGGTACGCATGTTGGAGGAAGGGAGAATGGTGGGGGGAGGGGATGAGGAGGAGGAGAGAAGGCGAGTTGCGGAGGTGTCGTCGATGATGTGGGAGGTGTGGGGATGGTGGAAGTGGTGGGGATGGGAGGAGGTATGCAGAGCAGTTTCCTCATCGGTGGAGTAGTCGTCGAGGTCATCGTCGAGATCGTCGTCGAGGGTGGCGAGGGGGGTGAGGGAGTCGAATCGGATTTCGATGAGGGCGTCGTCTTTGGATTGTAATCTCAGGTTGTCTTGGTAGACAAGGCCTTCCGGCGAGTGGAAGAAGGAGCATTGAGCAAATGACGGGTCAAGGTCCGGAGATAACCTGTTGGGAAAGAAATATGAAATTAAATGGTTGGAAAATATTGATATAAATTTATTTGGGGCAATTTGAGATTTGTATTTACCTTTCAATAATTTGTATAAAATTAGGTCGATGGCGAGGTTCCACCTGCCAGCACCAAATCATCAGTTCGAAAAGTATGTCCGGACAATTTTCAGGTCTCTCCATGGTCCGTCCGCTAACCACGTAGTCTAATACTTGCGCGTTGCTTAAGCCCTGAAAAATAAAAATAAAAAAATCACAATTAAAAATATTTATTTATATATTAATAATTTGCTAACTAACTTAATTGACTTACTTGATAAGGCTGTGCAGCAAGTGTAGCCATTTCCCAAAGCACCACCCCAAATGACCACACATCAGTCTGATTTGTAAATACGCCGTCCTTCAAACTCTCAGGGGCCATCCACCTAAAACGTTCCACAAAAAAATATATTCTTCTGTTAAAAATTTGCTGAACCAATTTTTCTTATAATTTAGTATTATTTTTTCTCTCTCTACTAACCTGACAGGCAATAGCCCCCTCGTCTGCTTCCTATAATAATCACTTTGAATGACTTCCTTCGTCATCCCGAAATCACCCACCTTCACCACCAAATCCTCCGCCACCATACAATTCCTCGCGGCTAAATCCCTATGCACTAACTTATGTTTATGAATGTAACTCATCCCATCTGCGATTTCTGCGGCCATTCTTAAAATTTGTCGAAGTGTTGGCGGAGGCTCGCCATTATTACAAGTTCCAGGTCTTCGGCTCCTCAAATAATTTTTTAGATCGCCGTTCGTCATTAATTCCATGACAACGTAGGTTGGTTGAGTTTTGGATACGACGCCAAGTAGCTTGACAACGTGGTGACAATGACAGTCGAGTTTAACCATTAGGGCGGCTTCTCGAAGGAAAAGGGCACGTTCTTCGGAGGGTGTGTCGTCGGATACGGTTTTGACGGCGCAGCGAAGGGAGGAAATGCCTTTGATAAAGTCCTTGAGGAGACCTTCGTATACGGTGCCAAAGGAACCTTGGCCGAGCTCGTTGTCTAAAATGTGGAGTTTGTCGCGGGGGACTTCCCATTCTTCTGGAATGTCAACTGCAGAAAAAATAAATACAATTTTTAAAACTTGATGAAATTTGAAAATCTGGGGAAATTTTGAAATCTGAGAAAATTAAAAAAATTGAAATCTAAGAAAATTTAGAATTTTGAAATCTGAGGAAATTTGAAAATTTTATTTCTTCCAACTTACCATTACTCATATACTCCGGATTTGCACTAATAATCCTCCTCACCCCAATATCCTTCTGCCTAATATAAAACCACGCCAAAAAGCCCCCCACCCCAATCATCACCATCAACGGCAGTAGCACCACCACCGCCCAAACTCCCCCTCCAATCCTTCCACCTCCCTCCTCCCTCACCAAAAAATACACATCCCTCGTCCACTCCCCATCTCTCGCTAAACTCGCCACCTGAATCCTCACACTATAATTCCCCGGTCCCAATCCCTCCGGCAATGTAAAATTCCTCTCCTTCTCAAAACTCTTCCTTGTCACACAATGTCTCGTCGGATATCCGCCATCCACCCTCTGCACTTTAACCCAATACCCCAAAATCACCCCATTCGGCTTCTTCGGCTCCCCCCAACTGACCCTCAACACATTTCCATCTGTCACATTCGTCGTTATGCTACTTGGATCAATATTATCCGCCGTCGGACTTTCCGCAGTTTGCACCCTATCCAGCGCCAGCTCCGAGCAAGTCCTCGTATCATTTCCATCACTCGCTCCCATGTCTGAGGCAGTACCATTATCCTTCTCCACCTTTCTACAAGCTTGTATCGCTACCTTATACGTAGTAAAATGAGTCAAGTTCCTTAGCGTATAGCTATACCTCTTCTCCCCATCCACCACTCTAATCTCCTTGACGACCCTCATTTCCGGTGGAACTCGAGGCTGATCCTGCCCCCCTTGATTTTGGGTCTCCCCAGGAAACAACTTATCATTTCCCCCCTTCTCACCCGAATTATCCCCACCCTCATCCTGCTGCAAATTCACTGCCCTCCTCACCCTCAAACTATTACTCTGGTCATCTTGGTTATCTCCTTGAGGGTCTCTCCTCTGACCCTGCTGGTTATCCGGTTGGGCGATAAAAACCAAATTAAAAATTTGATTAGTCATATGATCCTTATAATGAATATCCTCAATAGATGGCGGTGTCGTCTTTCCCCCAAGCACTTGTCCAGCCCCAATCGCACTACAACTACAACAGTCATTAGCCGGAGCCTTAGACAATGTCACATCACTGCCGCCAATTCCTGGAAACCCAAATCCAGGAACAACTGTTGACTTCATTACCCCACCAGGGCTTTGCGTGGGCGTCACCTGTCCCCCACTTCCACTTCCCCCCTGCTTCACCGCCACCCTCCCCTTTTCACAGTAATTCCTCTGGTCCAAAAACGCTTGATTCTCAAAAACCGGCTCAATCCAAATCAAAAATTTCTCCAATTCCCCATTCGGACTCACCGGAAGTGACCAACTCAAACTTATCTTATCTGGACCACTACTCGCCGCCTTCACTTCCATCGGCTTTGACGGCACTCCCGGTAAAGTTTGGAAATAAATAATGTCGCTTTCCGCCCCCGTATTATTATTCAACGAATTCTCATCCGGAATCACGATCGTCTTCACGTAAAGTGCATACCAAGCATAATGCTTCAAATTGGCAATCAACCTTGAATGCTCCCAAGCCGGTTCATTTTGAATCCCCCCGCGCACATCAGCATCCGAAATCTTGGGGTACTCCAAAACCGTCCAGTCGTCATCCCCACAGGGATCCCTATCATCATACTTGCTGACATTCTTTCCCGGAAATTGGACCGCTTCCTTATAATGAATCTCATAACTTAGTAGATGACTTGTCAGTGTCAAATTCCTTCGAAAATTTTCATATCGAATTAAAACCGAGTTATTGGTCTTCTTTTCGATTTCCACATTAAGAATATGAGTATTGCAGGTGACCTTGTCGCCATTAGTTATCCCAATGTCGATTTTGTCGTCCTTCGGACTTTTGATTCCTGAGGAGCCCACAAATTCCCAGATTTTCCTGGGGCATAACTTGGGATTATAATGGAAGAGGATTCTGGCGTCTTTATTGGAAATTGTGACCTTGCCCCTCCCAGGCATTTGGGGTGACCCTTGACCTTGGCCCTCCCAAAGCTCCATTAAATTTTCATTGGACCGCACCACCAGAGCGTATCTGGAGTCCTCCAAATTTTTTCCATGGATGACCCTCAAGTTTTCCAGGAAGTCGAGGGAGAATAGGGCGTAGGTATGCGTGATGACAAGATAATCATCAATTTCTTCAATTTTGTCCAAGTTTTGCTTCAGTTCCTTGACAATTGTTGCTGTAGTCACAGATGTAGACCTTCGAATGGATATCTTTAGAACTCCAGTGATTCTGGTACATCCGGCGAGTTCTCGGGCTTTTTCTACTGAGTCGACTTGGATACCTGGACAATTTTTCTTACATGCGCCGTTACAAGGAACACATGCTTTTTTATTGGGGGCAAGTTCGGTATCCTTGGGGCACTCCAAAATGCATTGCTTTTTACAGCTGGTGGTGGTCTGCGTCTGATGATCTGGACTTCCGGTGGTGGTACAGCTTTCATATAGCTTGCCATTTAAAAGGGCTGTACCCCCTTTAGAGACATCTGGTGCTGCCTGGATTCGAAGACACTCGTCACGGGTGACGCAGCGTCGGTGGAGATATTCATAAAATCCGGGAGGGCACTCTTCTGTGCAGGTGCCATTGAAGATGACATGTTTACAGACGTAACAGTCTCGGGGACCTGTACCAGAGCAGCCCCCGAGGCATTGGTGGGAGCAGCATTCTCCTTTGTCGGTACAGGGACGACCGTGGCAGAGGGGGCAAAATGTTTTGAAGACCTTTTGACATTGGGTGGGGGCGGAGCCCCAGCAAAGTTGTCGGGTTCGGTCGGATTCACTGGTGGGGCAAGTTTTGTGGCAGACGTTGGGGCAGTGATTGGATGGCTTGTTGGAGGAGATTCCGTCGGAGGAGGATTCATTGGTTATGAGGGACCAGTCGAGGGTGTCGACGTAGCATAATTGGGAGTTGTCGACGATCCATACGGAGCCCCTTTGGATGTCGGTGAGAGATGGGAGTCCAATTTCTTGGAGTTGCTGACCTGAGTTGATGACCAACGCGTGGGTGTCCACGAGCTCTTGGCCACGGATGACGGCGAGGTTCGGGAAGAGTTTGGAGAGGGACGTGAGATTGTACACTTCGAAGACTAGAAGATAGCCGGTGATTTCTCGGAGTTCGGGAAATGTGTAGTTGTCCCATGTTGAGGGGGGTCGGGGGGCTGAGGAGGAGGGGGAGGTGGAATGGGTGGTGGGGTTCATCATGGCTAGTTGGAGGGATCCTTCGATTACCCGACAGCCGCGGAGGGATTCCAGGTAGAAGGGCTCGTTTCGGAGGTATTTTCGCTGGCAAATGCCATTGTGGGGAGGAGGAGGGGGTGAGGGGGAGGGAGATGTGGGGGTGGGGAGGAGAAGGGAGAAGATGAAGAGGAGAAAGGCGAGACATGTGGTCCATGGAGATGTCATGGTGAAACGGTGGTGAAGCCAAGGCAACTGGGATTTAACATGGTAAAGTGGCTTGCCAGACAAGAGGGCTGTGGAATAGGTTATCTTGAAGATATAAAAAAATGGGTGGGTGACCACAGTATAGAAAACCTATAAAAATAAATAATGATAAATAATTAGTTAATTGTATACAAGATGATTATGGATTTTAATTGGGGTAGTTAATTATTTAGAGGGTTGGCGTGCGTACCGGTGATCACATTTTGATAACCAGTCCAAATGACAGATCAGCTGATAAATATTTTTTTCTTAAAGGTGTTCAGTCCAGTTAACTAATTAGTTAAATATTGTGGTGGTGACGGTGGTCTTTAATTTTTAATTGAGCAGTTTAATTGGTGGTGATGATGATAATTGGTTGGTTGGTTGATTTTTAAGGTTGATAAGCAGTCTTCTTAATTTTTCTCTTCAGTTCTTCGGTTGTCAGTTGATTTGGGTTGAAGGAACTTTACCTTTCTTGTAAAGTTTTCTTACTTATCTGTAACAAAAACAAAATTAATTAGAGTTTAATTAAAGTTAATTGACCTTTGAGTTTCTTTTGAGATAAATGCCGACAGTTAGGTAACATTTTTAATGACAATGTAGTCACAATTTTTATTACTCTATTGTTTCAGTGTTTACGATTCTTGGAAAATATTTAAATGACCAAAAGGAAAAAAAATAAGTAAGGACCTTGACTTGACTTTAAAGTCTTTAAGTTCAGTAAACTTAAATAGTACATTAACCTTAATTGTCTCGTTGATTAAAACATTTTTTGGGGTATTAAACCCATTAACAATATATAAAGTAAATAGCTGTTCAGTTTACACTACACGAGGCAAGGTAATTCCCACTCTTTATTGACTTTAACTCCATCACTTAATTAAAACTTAATTAATAATTAGGTAACTGCTACTGCTCAGTCAATACACCATTTTAATTAACAGTACAGTGAAGGTGGTGGGTGTACCCTTTTAATGTTCATTTATAATTAAAAGTTGTAACACAGCTAATTAAACTGTTTTGCCAGTCCGCCCTCCTCAAAAAAAAACTGAACTTGACTTTGACTTGGTCAACATTTCATTTTAATTTGATTTGACCACAAATTAACATTTAAAATCCGACTGTACCACTAAAAAAATAATAATTTTAATGTATTCTTGTATGATAACAGTTAAACAATTAAATTTTGCCCCTGTTAATTTTCCATCCCATTTATTTTTAACTTTGACCTTGAAAAAATTCTCTGTTAACCTTGTTTACTTACTTTACTTTAGACTAAGCCTCCCAACAAGTTAATTATCCTAAGTCACTAATTAACAATTAAACCACTATTATTTTATACTCCATCTTATACTTCAACCACCAATTAATTATTACCACTGACTTAACTATATAATCAATTTTTAATTAGTAACACTGTTTATTTTTTACTGACCACAGTTTACTCACTCACTCAATCAAGTCAGCTGTTTCCTTTTTTCAGCACAAAAATCTAAACCATTTTAGTTGTCAATTAAACCATTAGAATCACTAAAAAACTATAATTATTTTTCACAGTTAACAAACTAATTATTTTAACAGATGAGTCAATATTTTTTTTTTAATGGAATGAACTTGTGTACTGTTTGGTTTGATGGTGTGTACTTTTTTATTTCTCGTGCTACCTACTTTACTCTTCTGTACATTTTTTTGCTACTCTGCTTTGTATTTTTCTGCTAAAGAAAATAAAGCCGACTGGCTTTAAACTTGAATGAAAAACTAAAATGTGAGTACGCCTGTTTTCTTTTACGTATCCATTCATTTGTTATCATTTCACTCATTACTCATTATAATTATTACTTTATAAAATTAGCTGGTAGTACCTCAAAAATGTCGGTCTATCTGTCTAATTTTTTTTAGCACTTCAACACTGAACCGTATCAACCTTTTACACAAAATCAAGTATGACGCCAAAATTTAAGGGCTGACCGATTGACCCCAGTTAAAGTTAAGGTCAAAGGTTGATTAGTTAAATAATACTTTTAACTTTTTGGCCATATCAACGATTTTCACTAAAATTACAATTTTTATTTTACTTTAATTTCCACTTTTCTCCAGTGAAAAGAAAATATCTGCTTGATTTTAATTTTGACCTGACCAAGGTCAAATAATTTTGCTTAGTTTATTATTTTTTCTAATTGACATTTAGCTTTTACAGGTTTACCTAATAGCACAACTTATCAATCTCTTTTTTTTCACATTGAAGCCTAACCACAAGAATCACAAAAACCCACACTTTTGCTCACAATCGCTAAAACTCACAAACAGGATGGAAATGAGCCAAAAACCAAAAAGAAAAAATTTCAGTCAACCGACTAATGACACAATATCCATCCATCCACCCAAAAACGTCATCTTTTCTCCTAAAAAACCATTACCTAAAAATAATTTCTAATGACTCATTTATTTATCTCAAGTCAACTCAACTAAAACGTCATAACTCACAAAATCTCTGTCATCATCATTACCATCAGCTGCTTTTAAAAATACTAACCCACTTAATTAGAAAACCACCCACGTAAATAAAAATTGCCTATTTTTTCAGAAAAAAAATAATCTAAACCTAAGTTATAATTTTATCGTAATTATTAAATTACCTGTTTAATAATCAAGTAAAAACGTTGTAAAATCGTTTCTTGCTCCCTTATTTAAACATTTGTATAATTTCCAAACCCATTAATCAAATATTTCACTGTCAAATTTCACAATAAAATCAAATATTAAACTATTTAATTGTTCAGTTTTAATTAAACGTCAATATTTTAAAATAACTTTGATCCCAAAATACTCTTGATTCTTACTATTTATTATTTTTTTGTACCACAATTTTTAACTTTTAAGCTCGTAATATTTTCCTGAACTTTTCCCCTATTATAAATATAGTTTCTCCTTATTTTTGTGCACATTTGAAGCCGATATTTCAATCTTTTCCAGGTTTAAATTCTTTTGAAACTTAAAATCCATAATTATTTTTTGTATTTGGTCCACAAACAAAATACGCACACAAAATACAAACTCCACCACTATGTTTACCGTATATTGTAAAAAAGTAACGTAATCTAACGTACGAAATATCTATCAATGCAATGTATTTACAATATACTACGTTACTTTACGTACACGCTTTATTATAAAGCTTATAATATTTTCAAGAGTAAAAAAAAATTCACACACACAATTTTTTTAAATGGATGAAAAGCATAACAGGATGAGAATACACATGCATATAGGTATACCTATAAAATATTTATGTATGGATATTTTGTTCATAAAAACTTATATCTAAGTATTTTTTATATAAGTTAGTATAGCATGTGTTCAAAAGATGAATTTTGTTTTTCTCTAAAGTAAAAGCTGGACGACGACTAAGCAAAATCTATAGGAAAGATGTTTATCGTATTGAGTATCGTGATGGAAATATACCTATACGATACGATGTGAAATAATAGGTTTGTAGCTGGAAGTTAGGAAAAATGTATGATCATTTGGAATAATTATTTTGATGAGTGGAGAATACGTCGAGATAATAGGTAGGTAGATTGGCTTTTTGGTAAAAATAAGTAAACAAAATAAATGTATGAACTTGCCATTTAGCTTTACAATTTGTAGGAATGCGTAAAAGAATACGTGGTTGGTATAGTATAGTTTTTTTGACATTCAACTTTTAATACGTATGAATGTATGGCTGTTTTTGTGAGTATTTTTCTAAGTTTTTAGTGTAAAATTTAAGGCTAAACGTGATCGTTTATATGAGAAAGAGTACCTGCTAATGTTTAAATATATTGGTTGACTAATATGTACGTAGACGAATATATCTACCTATTATATTTTAACGTAGTATTTGTATGTACGTATATTCGAGATATATATTTTCCATTCATAGATTGTTTTGGTCGGTGAGTTTTTTGTGTTGGGTTTTGTTTTTCAGTGTCAGGGATATAAGTAATGTTTTATGAGGATTTAGCATGTAAGTATATGGGCGGGGGTATCCTTTGTATGTATTTTTAATTGAAGTAGTGGAAAAACATTGGTTGGTTTGATGGTTGGATTGGAAAAGCATTTGCTTTAGGTATTGCGTCAGTATTTTTGTTTCGAATAAAAAAGTAATGATTTTACCGAGTACTAAGATGAGTAGGTATAATATTTTTCTTTATCAAAGTGTGTGGATTGGATTATACAAGTTGTTATTCTGTTGTGTATGTAGGTATTTGCTGAGTAGGTATAAAGTCAATATTGTTTTGATACTACCTAGAAGTCTGTATGATGTTGGGTGAATGATGATCTGTTCGAAAAAAAGTGAGAAAATTCAAGATCAAACAGACAGTAGAAATGCTGTGGTAGTATTAGTTATTTTACAAGTTTACTGGAAAATGATGATCAATAATGGGATTTTTTATTAGATAAGTTTAGCTATTACTTTGAAACTTAACTTGAATCTTTGGTTATTTTTAGATGACTTTAGAATTGTACTATGATTTAGCTTAGAAACATCTTCCAGAACTGTATTCTAAATTTAATATTCGAATTCAAATGTACGTGCATGTCTTAACGCCCACGCATATATTCTTTCTAGATTTGAACCTTAATATAAATGTCGTAATTTTTCTAGAGAACATCTGGTAAAGGTTATTGGTTCACGTGGTAACAAAAGATAACCATATTTTTTAAATACATAAACGTTATCAAAATGCTTAGAATTTATCTTCATGAAAAATTATAAAAAGGTCAGTTTTATCTTTTTTCGTAAGATCACTCTACATGAAATATATACTATATATTTGATTGGATGATTCATCATCTGTCTTTATGTTTGATAAATTTTATATGCTGTGTTTAACAAGACGATGTGTGGAGTAAGGCTATTAATAAAATTTACAAAAAAAAATTGTTTACAATTTTACTTGACATTAAGTTAGTTCGTGTTATAAGTTGATAAAATGAAGTAGATACCAGAATTTTTTAAATACTTGTAGTGCAAATGCACTCCAAATGTAAACCTAAATCACAATAGAGAATCTGTTAGATTGTGAATCAAACTCAAAAACCAAAACGTTTACTCTATCTGTCTGGAAAACCCGGAATTATTCTAGAACATTCCACTATATTTGTAAATCAAATTAGAGCATCTTTCGATACTCTCCTCGGCAACATATCGTACACAGCATACTATTCTTCCATGAATGTACCGGTTGAGCATAACTTTCTGTAACAACTTGAAGTTGTGTAAGTAAAATTCGCACAAGCGGAAAAGATGCACTGCGCAAAATAAAGTCGACAAAGTCAAAACCATACTGTCATTGTCATAGGAAACAGTAAACATCGTAGTTGTACATGCTGACGTATTAAAATGATGATGATGGTGTAACTATACGCAAGTAACTTGTTAGGTAAAAGTAACAGCTTTGGTTGCTATATAAATGTTTGCGTTTGTTTGAACGTACATAACATAAAAGATACACTTGGTTGGTAGTTCGTGCATAAAGTACAGAATTTCATGTGTAAAAGTAAGGTAGTTTTTTTATGAATATTGAAGATGTGCAAAAAAAGGGAAAAATTCTACGCAATTTTTTTTTCGCGACTATTGTCCGTCCTCGAGAGTAAAGGTTTCAAGGCAAATAATATAAAAATATTGGTTAGGGATCAATAATTATATTTTTTTGTACTCGAAATTGATCTTTTAAATAAAATGCATATTGAAATTTTCGATTGGTCAGAATTCTCCAAATCGATTTAAGTTTATTCGTCGTTGGCAAGATTTACACATTTTGTTCGTTTGTAAACAAGATGGAAAAATATATATTTGTAATATTTATTAAAATTTGTACCCAAGCTACTCGAGTTACTAAAAAAACTATCAGATAGCCTATAAGTAGATGTATCCTAGGCTAAACTAATAACATAACTAACATTGAAATAAAACGCAGGATTTTTGCAAGTGTACATGACCTAACAAGTAACATATGTGCACAGGCTAATCCTTTGAAATAAAAAGTATTTTTCTGTTTATCCTTTTTAAAGCCAAATGTACCCATGTAAATATATAATGCTTTATAATATTGGCATAATAGGATTACTACTCATTATGGTTTATAGTAAAAGGACGGAACCGGACTTTTTAAATATGTGCTTGTATAAATACTAACTTGCGTAGATTCAGTAAGGATACAAGAAATATTATGGAAATAAGTTGTTTATGAAGATTTACATTTCAAATAACTGAAGAGTTGAATGTACCGATAAAAAATTTAAAAGAATTTTACATGATTGACATATTGTGTAAAAATTATAAAGCACGTTGAAAAAATTAATGTGATTTTTTGGGAGTCGAACAGAAACTTAACTCGTTAAAAGTCGTCATAAAAATTAGACTCGGTTTTAAAAGCTAAGTTATATCACCAACAAATTCGAAATAATTGTTTTGTAAGAAATTGATGTCATATTTTACGGATTTTAGTTATGCATTGTAATTTTATTTTAAATGCATAAAAGAAATGCATATATTCCTTTTAGTTAGAAGAGATTTCAATAACAAAACGTAAAAGCATGGATGTGCAATGTGAAAAGTACTTTAAATTTTTAAACACTCTTTTAATGAGCACATCGACTTGTCGTTAAAATTCCGTTTGTTTAAACTTCCGTTCATATACTAAGTCATAAAGAAACCTTAAGAAAGGAAAGCAAGTTTTAATGAAAATTCATTCTAAATTTAATAAATCGTACGAACAAAGTGCTATTCTAAAATATTTTAAAACAATTCCTGGAAAATATACGATAGAGCACTTTGAAATCTCTTGCTCAAAAAACTGTTTGCATATTTGAATTTTTTGGGAAAACTCGGCCTATTTTGAGTAACTTCCAGACAGTGTTTAGTGGACATGAAGAATAATTTATTAAATGGGACATCTTTTGCAGCAGTATTTTTCCTTCAGACATTAGCCATGATTTAAATAGTTGATTTTTTGCTGCTTTGTTGGCTGGTTTTTATCTTGTAGCCCATAAGTCTGCGGTTGCGACGTGATGATGATGTCGTTTAGTGATAATGAGTCTCTTTCATTTGCAAGACAACTTTTTTTTCTATGAAGCTTAAGCAACTAGTGTCATCATCATAACCATTTATCAACAGTTTTAGCGGTGACTTGGCTTGGTTGGATTAGTCGTTTGGTTCTTTGACTGTGCCAATGACTTTAAAAGGCTATCTCTTAAAACAATTTGTTGCAAAAATACACAGAATGAAAAAAGAGCCAACACTACTCTATCTGAAGATGATCACATGGTAAATGGAACATGGAAAGTGTGATAACTTTTACGTTTCCCCTTGTATTCCAATTCGACTTCGTTCCACTTAAAATGTTATTGTTTGGTGTGGTTTAAGATATATAAGATAAAGTGTTGTAGTGACGGAAAGAGATAAATTATAGCTTAAAATGCATTTGTTATACTACCGGCTTTTCTATTGTCTCCTTACAAAACGTATTTCAGAATCTTTGGAATCGAATGTTGATTAACACTATAAGTTTACGGTTAAATGGTATACGTTACACGTAACGTTACGGTATAGGAAGCTATCTTTAAAAAATAAGCATTTTGCGCAAAATCTTTGTAAATCTTTTAAAATTTACAAACGATTACACATTTTTAACGACACTTAGGCAAGTGACATTAAACACAAAAACGAATTTGTATTCGAATTTCAAGTGATGATTGAAATATATCAAGAATGTGTTTACAATTTTTGTACTAAACTATACGGTTAACGATTTACATAAACTGCAGTATAGAAAATATAATCCAGCAAATACCGGTTGAAGCAGCTTATGTCTAAGCATCCGTTAGTTTTATATTTTTTTTCTATTTCACTTCAATTTGACATTTAAAACATTTGCCGAACGAGATAATTTAGAAGTAAAGTTAAATATGCAAAGACGTCCAAACAAAACAAACTATTTGTAAGCATTGCCCGTTTTACTTTTTCGAATACAAGTCTTGTTTCATTTAGAAGAAAAGGAATGAGTAGTATATTCGCTTAACTTCTCTAAAGAAAAAAAATTGGCATACAAAATAGCAACAGTGATTATTAATGTACCGTGTATTTCAAAGCAGACAGATAAATAAACATGCTGGTATTCAGATAGTCAAATATTTTTCGAGACTCAAGACCAAGACAAGTGGAAGAACAATAACAAACGTTAGTCTTGTTCCCTGTTTAAAAAATTGAAAGACGTTCTTTCATTTTGATTATGATCATCATCACCACCAGCTTGTCTTATTTTCCTGTTTGTCTGCCTTTTATACAAAGTAGTGCCATTAAGAACATTCATTTCAAGCATTACATCACATCACACTTTCTGGTTATGTTCTTTTGACCATTTTACCTACAACGTATGTGTTAAGAAAGGAGGTAATTTTATATGAAATATGACGCTAAAGTTCTGTTGTTTAACGCCTCCAATAAAACGCCCCCAAAATGCACTCATGAACAGAAGATTCCAAAAAATGCTCGTATCACAGGATAATCAATTAATTAAATGCAGCGGAGTA
>JAQIWN010001583.1:0-19739 GCA_034699025.1 Entomobrya cf. arborea Gr-Col-00668
CCGTTCACTCACTCACTCACCCAAGATGACTTGGGACCTCTTCAGTATTTCTTACCACAGCACATGGTGGCCTCGCACTTGGCAGCTGCCGCAGCTGCAGCAAATAACAATAAGGACAAGGATATTCACAAAGTAAGGAAGAATTGTCTCCATTTCCGACGTTTCGACTAAAAACTCATGAAAGAACAAAACTGATAATTATGATAAATTGTATGAAATATTCAGATTCCTTTCTCTGAGTCTCCACAAGACCGATCTCCATCGCATCGATATGCGGGTGACGAAACTTTGACTTTGGGCGAAAAGCAGCCGCCGCCCTCAGATTCCTCTACATCATCTACATCCAGTCAGCAAACTTGGAGTTTTGAGGAGCAGTTCAAACAGGTTGGTATTGAAAATTATAAATTGTAATGGACTGATATTACGATTATGATTATTATTATTATAGCCTTGAACTCTCAAAAGCTTGCTCTTCTCTCTCGCTTTTTTCATTTCTCATCTTTCATCATTATCGGCTTACAATATTATTCTCCGCTTTTTATATACATGCATACAAACATGCATACCTGGCCACTCACATACTTACCTGGTCTGGCAAATAGTCATAATAATCATAATAACATGCTTCATTTTTAATGCGTGCAACAGCTTTGAGAGACTGAGAGCTCTGACTTTGCTTTGTTGCATGTCTACCAGGCAAAAAGGAAAGGATTGACTTTTTTCATTGCCCATTTGCTTGAGAGAGAGAAACGGAATAATAATGCAATAATAAAAATGCTCAGCAAGTGAATGAAAAGTTGTGAGCATAAGGGGGAGTGTTATAATATTGTGTAGGTTGTGTTAATCTCGCTCTGCTAATGGTAGTTATACTTTTTATGTAGGCTTTTATAGTATTTTTTGATTATAGACTGATAGGGGAAAAAGGCAATTTGATGCTTTACTTGGAAAAATGTTGTTGAAGAAGTGGAGTCAGACCAGAGACCAGGCTATAATCATAATCATATCCTCTTATAATAGTCATATTGTAAAAGGAATAATCTTGTAATTTATGTGGACTAGTTTGTTCACTTCACCACCACTCGCCCTCATCGACGCTTTTTCGTCTTTCGACCACTTCTTTGATATAAAATAAGGTAGTGGTTGATGATGGTTGTGTGGTGTGGTATGTGGTTTGCTTTTTTTGGTGGGGCACTAACAACAATCCACCAAGGGAAACACCATATCATAATAATAATCGTTTTTTGTAATAATATAATATGAATATGATATAAAATTTAATTATATGTTTGAGCACCACCGTGGACAAGAATGAGTACCAGAGAAAAGCTGCAATTCGATGTTATGTTGCTATATTGCCCCGAGTCTTGAGAGAGTTTTCAAAAATGATTATCATTTTACCTGTTAGAAAGATAAAGGTATTTACGTCTATATAAAAAAACGGGCTGGTGTTATTGGTGCATTTTTTTCAACATGGCTTGCAAAGATAGAAACCAGATTCAGTCAGGATGACGATTATGTTATCATCAAAAGTCGTCATCATCATCAACTTCATCATCATCCTTGCCACCAAAGAATGATAGCAGTGCTTGCTAGTATAAAAGAAGTAACACGACTTTATCAACAAGAACATGGTTTTTTATCCAACCAGCTACACTACACCATCATCATCATCAAAATATGATTTTTATCTTACAACATTACCATCATGTTGTGAAGTATCAAGCTACTTATTTTTATGCCTCCTTCAATAATGTGATATGATGATGATTACATTATTAGTAAGCTAATTCGATCCATTAAGGGAACGATGTAAGTGATACTGATATGAACTTCCGCTGTTGCTGCTGGGTTTTTTTCAGGCAAGCACATTAAATATCACACGCACTCCCTGTTTTTCTGCCTATCTAAATAATAATAAACATTTGTATCCTTTAAGAATGCGCTGTTGCTTTTTTGATATAATAAATGTGCCTGTAAGAATATAACATGTTATATAATGATGGATATGAACTTTTCGCTTGTGATATTAATAATCATATTTTTCTATGATGCGAGTTTACATACGGTATGGTCAGGTCAGTTTTAATACCAGCAGTCCAGAAGTAGTCACGAGTAGACAGGCGGCAGCAGAAGAAAAACAATGCTTGTTATACACGCTCACGGAATTAGTGTGTAATATTATCAGATGAAAGCGTGAAATTTCTAGCATCTGCAGCACATGGCATCAAAAGGCACCCAGTTTATTTTCTAATCGTCATACATTTTCCTGCCACTTGATCTTAGACAAGTAAAGGTTATTTAGTAGATTAGATAAAGCGGCTCATTTACTACTGCACATGGAAAATAAGTATATTGCATGAGAGCTGAGCGTTACCAAGATAAAAACTTAGAGTTATTAAACCAGCTAGCTAGAAACAACAACCAAAGAAGAGGGAACAAAGTAAGGAAATTGTATATCATTTTGATATGCTACACAGATAAAAAAATATGACAACATCAAGGAAAGAAATTTTTTGATGAAGACTCTTTATGCAAGCAAGCATACGTGTAAATATTTCACTCAATTCAAAATTGTTTTTTTCTGCATTTAATAAATCCAGTGATTATGCTACAAGTTTATTTCTTTTTCGAGTGTAAGGGCAAATGGAAGTTTATATGACAAATGTTCTTTTTCCATTTGAAATTAAATGTTTTCTGGAATGCCAATGGTGTTATTTTGGGTTCAGTGCATGAACTTAAAATAAGAATGAAAGTGAATGTGCGGTTGGACAGGGGAAATGAAAAAAAAACTTGGTTCTTACGAGAAAACTGGAGAAATACGAATAAAGAGTTTTTTTGTCATGTCAAATACTTTCAGTTTATTTGCTTATGTGTACCGTACTTGCGTTTGCCATGAAATCGAAGTGTGTACATTCCTACTCAGATGGTAAAATGTTTAAATATATTCAACGATGTGATGATCATTTTAAATGCGAAAGGGCCAAAGTTGATGTTGATGTGTTGTGTGATGGGTGGAGGAAATTAAAATTCTCCTGTTTCGACCAAGCTCAATTTATCTCGCGCTTTTCCCGACAGTGGAATGAGAGTTTTCCGTTTTTGCAATTCATCAACTCTCTCGCTCTCTCGTCTTTAGTGAATTCCCACAATACATCTCCCGGATCATCAATCCAACAAGATCATCGCTCACTATTATAACTACAACACTTAAATATACACTCGCTCACCAATCATCTCTCTCTCCTTTTCTCTCCATAATATACTGAGAATGAGCACATTTTCCGGGTAAAAGTAAATTTACTCTTGATGCATGCTTCTCTCTTATAAAAAATAACGACGCTCTCTCACTCTCTCATTTTGTATGTTAAATTGTCAGCACAGGATTCCATGATATTCAACATTTTCTCCAACTAAATTGATGTATCGTTTGGTGGAGTCTACAAATTGGAGAACTACTTGTTATGCAGAATGTATTATGTTTGTACATACATCTGCCCTATCTATCCAGCTACTTTTCTCCTTCTTTCCTGATATTATTCTTACATAATCTACTCTAAAAGAAAGTTGTTTCTACCTCAAAAAAAAACTTCTCTGTCTCTAAAAACTCGACTTACATCACTTCCATTCCAAATGGCGTGACCTAAACGCATTTTCACTACAAAATCGAATTACATGGATCTCTTGCACTGTGCCATTTTTCATAGTCGTTTTCTCAAGCACCACCATGCATACCAGCAATAAGCAATGAATGTTGTATGATACTAAAAAAAGAATTCTTCGTATTCTCAACTTGTTTCATTTTGCCCAGATGTGGGAGTGTAATTTGGATGATAAAGTTGTGGAACTCTATCTCTTTCATGTAAGTACATACTTTATCTTGAGTTTTCTCTGACAACTTACTGAAGAATTACATTTTGTAAAAGTCTCTCAATTCATTAACTTGAATATCTTCAAGTGTGTCTTTAATAGCCTTGCACAAGACCAACAGTTATGATTCAAGTAAATGATAAAGGCATCCTTTAACTTTTTTCTTTATTTTCTTGCGTAAGTTTTCTTTATCTTTATAACTATTAAATAAATTTCTCTGAAAATCATGTATCATATGATCAATCCTCGAGCAATTCATTGAATTAGGCAATATTCATATTAATGTACCAAAGATAAAACCATTTTTATTTTGCGAGAATGTTCTTTTATATTGACGTCTTTCCAATTCGCGTCTTCCATAATTATCCATGTATAATTCATTAACACATTAAATGATATCATGTACGACTATGAAGAAAAAAATGATTTTTTCACTTTAATATATTCACATTCATTGTTGTAATCACTAATTACTCACGTAAAGTTTACATTCGACGAAATACTCATGTTAGTCATATATTCTTGCAGCCAATAGTATATAACCAGCATCATCATAAAATTTGAAAATGACATGTACATCATGTGCGCATACGATACGATCGCATCAACCAAGATTGCGTGAATGTTAAAAGTTGATGATGATGATCATCATCATAAATCCTTGATGATGAGAACGTAAACACAAAATATATGGATACCTATTGGAAATTTCCTGATATAAAAGTAACTGCTTGTATAATATGCAGTGTAATTATAAAGCTCGAGTCGAGAGGGGAGAACAAAATATTTCAAGGTATTTTAAATGTTAGGAAATAAAATTGAATTTAGGTAAATCATCATGTAATTACTGCTGATAGCATTAACGTTAAATTTTATATGCGTAAACTATTACGGATGAAATATAAAATTTACCTGCTTTAATAATGTGAACATTACAATTACAACGGCAAATCTGAGATGTGAACGAGTAAAGTGAAGTGACTGCTGCGAAGCCAAATAAATGTTAATGGATTTTGCTGATGAATACCCATGAATTACATAAATGTAGCATGCATATTGCGATTGTGTGTTTCTCAATCAAGTGTAGTAATCAGAGAGAAGTACCTTCGCTCATATTTACTTTAAATTATCACGTAAAGTATGCAATGTAATGTTAAAAATTAAAATGATTATTTTATTTATACGTGGCGTTGATAAGTTGATGGTGTTAATAGTGGCAAATAGAAAAAAATAGAAAATTTGCCAACCCAGCCATAGTCATGCCAAGGCTTTAAGTGTTTAATGTGCAATTAATACAAATTATCGCACCGTTGAAATGGGCCACACGAAATGATGAGTTTAAATAAGTTTGTTCCCTCACTCTCAACTGCTTCGATGATACTCTACTAGCATTCATAAAAATTCAACAATGATGTGATGTGATATCACATCAGCATGATTATGATTATTACTTCAGCTCACGGCACAATATCTAGAGTAGAGTTTTATTTTATTCTGCGCATTTTTTTGTTGTTTGCAACTTTTTGTTACAAAGCACCTTATAAGCCTATTAAAGTTATAACGTGTAAAAGTTATAAGGGTCATTCTCATTCAACCCTGATGACGATACAGTAATTTCTGTTTTTATTGTTCATTTGTCCTAAAAATCCTCACAAATTTTGGTTTTGTATTTTATCAGTTTCGGTATTGCTACAGTACAAAATTGTTCAAACGTGTATTGGTCAAAAAAGTTATAAAAGAGATTGTGTTTGTTTGCGTACAAAGCTGAAATGTGAAATGACATAAATGATGCCCAAAAAAGGTTTATAGGTAATTACCGTGAATAGTAGCGGAATATAGCATGTGATGTCTGATGATATTACTGCTACCATTGCTGTACTGTAATTGCTCTACTTCTAATGAACTAATTAAGAGTGCACACGAAGAAGAAAAAAGAGACAACAACATAAGATAAATACGTAGGCACATAAAATTGTACGTTATTTCATACATTTTATACATATAGCCATCATGAATGGAATGAAGACACATTCAGAAAAATAAACATTATTTTCAATTGGTGCATCATATAGCACGCGTGTTAATCTGTAAGAATGATTATAAATAACAGTTAGAGAACAATAGATTTTGTAGAGAGGAAAATGGGTAACGTTTCTATAATCATTTGCGGGCGGACTGGCTTGACTGAGCAATCATTTCCTGTTCTTTTTTTTCTCTCTTGTACACATTACACACATGCCATTTATGAAAGGAAAAAAGAGTGAGAGAAGATAAATAGTTTGCACTACTCCTCTCTGGATGATATTGATGCTTTTCTAATAATAGAGACCTCACCGTGGGATTCACAACATCAGTGTGGGCCATTTCACTCCAAAATTTTTATGACTAACCGAAAGAGAGAGAGACTGAAAAAGTTGTTGCTTCAAACAAATTGATTGGGATTTGATTTTCTATTTTCCTTTCACATCCCATCTCTCTTCACAAATCCAGAAAGCAAATTGAGTTGTTCTATTCCAAGTCCGGTCAGTCCATGAAAAGTAAATGAAAAATTCGCTTTAGGTGTTCATCTCTACGATATGGTGTGCTGAGAGTCTAAAAACGTTAATAAGCATTCGGCGGAACTTGTATACCTTCTCTATAAAAAGATACCCATAAAAGCTGAAACTCACTCAGGCTATTGAGCAGTAATAGTGTGTGTACTCCACATCAGACATTGGCAACTAATAGGTTTCGTTTAACGGATATGGATAGCGAAGAAGTTCAACGGTTGGTGCTCCTACTACTGCCGCAACCTAATTCAAATTGTAGACAAGCTCATCGTAGTTTTGTGGACATGACGAATAAGGTTCCATGTTATATCAAACGTGTGAGTCCCAAAAGTACAAGTACAGATGTTTAACTACGGCCATGTTGCAATTGGAAATTTAGCAAGATAAATATTGTGAACCAGAATAATGCTGTAGCGCCTACTTTTTCTTTTTAGCTGCTTCTACACAAGGACAGAATTGGGAATCTACAGCTCAGTCAAAAAAAAGTTAGCTGGTTTGGTTTGCCTGGGCTGGATGATGGTAGTGATGATGATAGTCTATTAAATTAAAGGATTATTACCCCACAGCCTATATGTAATGTAAAGTAATATCATTAACCAGTGGATTCCAATTCGGCTCAAGTACCGTGACACGCTTTATTATACCTTATACTCTTTCCCATGTTTTTACAAGTATAGCCGCAAAATTGTCTGTGGCAAATAAACGCAAAAGAACTTTGGAATGCCCTCCTTATCCTTCTTCTTCGTGATCTATATACATTACTATTTAAGAGTAGCATGTAAAAAATAGTAAAAAGAAAGTAAAAATTTGCGTTCGATTCCACACGCTCAACTCATCGTATTATTCCTCCCTTTGCTCTCCTTTTCCTTCGGCTCGGCTCTTGTTTGTGATCATGATGATTATAGAGAAATGTATATATCTGTACAAAGTTATTGCCAATGTCTGTGGAAAATTTATAGAGTTAAACTATAAAAGATAGGCGAGGCCTGAATATAAAGCTTATATAAAACAGTTTTACTGGAGGAGAGTAACCAAAACAAGCAAATCAACAAGATCTCTTCATCTGCTGTGCAGACTTGGTGATGGTGGTATGGTGGTGAGGAGGAATGAAAGCGAGCCGCGCGATAGATAAATTGGATCGTTAGGTTTTATTAGTAATTTGAGCAGGGAAGGATGTTGATGAGTTAGGCGATTGAACCAATTGGGCCGGGAAATGATATGACAGTGATATATCCTTCCATTAAAAACACATCTTGCCAAACTTCATCCATATCAGATCTCTCTCACAAACTTTTATTATAAGGTAGTATAATATAAAATGTGTAATGATGTTAGGTATGTATATTTAACTTAAAATGGAGGACACGGCTACATAGTCAATTGCATTTATACGATAAAAATGACAGACGATGATGATATGATGGCAGGGCGAAAAGACAAAGTGAGTGACAATCGCTCTCATCATCATTTATATCAACATGATCGCACATCCACTTTGCATAAAAGCCTTTTTGACAATTTAAACAAGTATAAAAACAAAAAAAAGATAATGGAATTATACAGCTCTCGTACAACAATCAAAGAGCTAACACATATGTATAATTGATTTGTCAAATTGAGTGAATGTGATTAGAGATTTGAAATTTAGGAATGTTTGAATACTGACTAACGTCATCTCATCACACGAAATGTCAATACAATTTTATAGACTTCACAATTGTGTGAGTGTGTTTTACAGTTGATAGCGACGATGTGTGAGATGTTGGCTTTCCAAAAGTATTAAGCTATTAAAAGATATGAAAAATGAGCAATGAGAATGAGAATAACATGCAATTTGTTTCATTCAATCGCACAATGAGGATAAAAACTTAAGAGGGTTTTATAAATGGGCGGTGGACAAATATAATAATTCATCATCATCACATCACTGGCGTTATTACTGGCGATTATTGTATTATTACACAGATTTATTTTCGACAAAACGATAATGTACAGAGGATCAAACAAAACATTCATAATGCAATTTTACCACCCGCATCATTACTACACTACACACCAAGCTGTCTGTTTTTGTCCTTTTTTGTGTACATTTGCGGTGTTGATGTCATGTCAGCTCTTTTTTGATGTTATGTGTTGTGCAAACAGAAAAGACCGAGCTGACTTGACTGAGAAAGGAAATCTCTCAAGTTCAAACAAAAATTTGTCGGGAATCAATAAGCTGTATCAAAATATTTGCATTCTCCCAAATTAAATATCACATTGAAATACTCATACTCCATAATGTACACCTGATATGTGGCGATCAAATTTTCGTCAATGATGAATATGATGATATGATAATAGTATTACAGGATAATGGCTTATGATATCTAATAACATTTTATATTATTCTTGACGCAAGGTTTTTTGTGTGAATGTCAACAAGAAAGTTATTTGCTCGGAGTGACTTGACTCTGTAATTCAGCTATAAAAACCAAACCACTCTTATATTTCTATTCATGTTTGCGATGTGGTGTAAACGAATTATTAGCATCAAGTTAGTCAGTTTAATGCACTCGACAAACATTTTTATGCTGTGCACGATGAAAATTTATATGCATTATGTGTAATATATGACATGATAAAGATATATTGGTAATCGCATCAATAATTCAATAATCTATCACAGTGAAATAGAAGTCATATCAAATTAAATAGGACTGCTTGTCTGTGAAGCGTGAATGAATGATGAGATAATATTATAATAATTTTTACGGCTTCATCATAAAGAAGAGGTTTTTATAACATCTATATTTTCTACATGTTGTGCAGTACAACTTTGTAAGGTTTCATAGAATTTGGAAATTCATGAAAAGACATCATTTTTTGACAGTTAGAATGATTGCATGCTATATAAATCACTTGAGTATGAAATCTGATCCTCGGCTCGATATACACAGTATTTAAAATCGCTGACAGCAAAATTAGCCTGTTATACTTTATTGTACAAATATTTCCTGTTGGTGATCATACGTAAACAGCAAAATATTAAAAGCATGATGACTAATTAACTAATTTTCATCATATTTCAAATAACATGTATTGAATTATTATCATTCGAGATAGTTTAGGCGCACCTGTGTGGTACGTGTCCTATAAACGTATATTTTACGTAGTTACGTCCATATATTTCTATCATAGCTCATACTACTAATTACAATATATTTCAAGATTCACTCACGAGAAATCACTAATTAGTCGAATACCAATCAGTAGTTCAAGTTAATTGAATAAGCCAAACATACCAAATACATTTAAAGATGATGACATATTCGTTTTTCTTCTTCGTCATCAATATGATCACTACACATTATCATATTATTATTCAACAAAAAAATTCCACCGTTCTTTCTCAGTAGTAGCAAAGAAAATCCAATAGCACTACACTTTCGTAATTACTAGTATATCTCAGGCAGGATAAAGGCAACATGACTCTGATTGTTATTATTATTATTAGACTAATTATCATCATGACTTGGTACCTCGTCCTCTTAATAATCCTTACCTCTCTCTGAATAATTATAGGTAACTGCTCCACAAATACCCACGCAAGTAAACAACATAACATTCATACAACATTATATAGTATGATCGATGAATAAAATACAACTGATGTTTATGAAGTTGATTCTCTTCATTTTTCTCAATTTGAATGCAAAAACTTTCTTTGTATTATTTTGTCGAGTTGTGTGCTAACTAAGAAAAGATATACTTTGTCACAGACAAGTATATTAAACCCATTCTTGCTTAAATTACATTGCATTGAAGGAAGCAAGATAACTGTTTTACCATTATTAAATATGGCTACGTTCTTCTTCCACGAAAATTATGACGACCTATTTGTTACAGAAGCCATACAACTCATCACAAACATCATCGTCATCATTTGAATATTACTTTATGATTATTAACATAATCTCAAAAGGCAAAAGTTGTTTTTATATTCATTCTTCTCTTTCTATTTTTCATATCACTAGCATTGAACTGAACATCATTTGCGTGCACACGAAACATTATTTTTTATATTTTTATTATATGGGATCAAAGATAAATATGGCGGTGCTTTTTTAGAGATATAAGACAGTTCTTCTCTGTTTCTATATTAGTAATGTAGGTATGTACCAAAAGAGCAGAGGATGGGATGTGAATGTGAGTATGATGATTTGATTATCATGGTGGCGCACACTCAGCATTCGTTATTTCACTGTACATCTTAAACAATGTATGAGTTGGTCCCAAAGAAGTTTTTATCACCGTCTTTAATTTATGTATTATTACTACCATTATTATCATTAACTGTTGCGCCGTTTTCTGCTGTTGTATATTTGTGGATGTCTTTTTTTTCTAAACACATTGTATTCGCGCAACAAGCAGAAGCATTCTAATGTCAATATTCTCCTTCATCATCATCTTCATCTAAAAAAAATATATCTTCTTTTCCCCCTCCATCATCATCATTGTCATTATTTTAAATTTAGAAAGCATTTGCATTAATTGATGTTGGTGAACTGTTATTATGTCGTCGTTTTTTTCTGCTTCAAAGAAAATGTGCTACTTCTTAAAGAGGAAATCGAGCAAAATGTATTGTTTAGTGAGTCACTTTTTGTGCCATCATCAATATCATCTAATAGCATAATGTACATTGTTGCTCATCATACAAATACAATCATCTTTCAATGCTTGTTGTTTTTGTGATCATTATAATTTCTTCAAATAAATGTTCCGAGAGCTGTACAGAACATTTAAAAATATTCTCATCATCATCATTATTGTTAGGCATCAAAACGATTTCAATGGACTAATTGTAGATCCGTTTCATCTTCTTCTTCACTTGAAAAAATAGACGGAGATTTTAGTACTAAAAAAGTCGCTATCCGCTATTGCATGTTGTAGGTATATTAAGAGTAATAATTAAGGGTCATTTCATGAAATATTTATAACTTTAACTCGGAAAAAAGTTCAAGTCACAAGTTAAGACGAAGACAAAATAATAAGATGATGACGATGAGCGTTATGTTATGAAGATGTTGCTCTTGCGATGATGATGATCTCAATAATCTGCATAAAATACGCTTATTTCAAAAGAATGACTAAATATATCTTTATATAAGGAGGTTATGACGAGCATGTTTGGGCAAGAATAATTGTTGATTTGCTCTTGTTTTATTTTGTTGAACTCGAATTGAAACTCCCAATTATTCTCTAGTCTTCCCCGTTTTCATCATTAAATAAAGAAACATACAAAAATTCCACCACTTCTCACCTAAATATTAATAACAATACGTATGATAATCACCATCTTACATCCAAGTATGGATAGTTCCTTACTTTGATGATATTTAGTATCATCGTCTTCATCAACATCATGATTACAATTTCCATTACCATCTGTGTTCGCTTTCATTTCATCCTCTTCTTTTTTTCTGCAGTCATGTCAAGTCAGCACCAAAAAATTAATATTTTTAAATGACATAGGTGCATATTATATTCATTCTCATCTCCTCACACAACCGTCATAACTATTTTTCTTGCTGTAAGAAAAGAATACAAGAAATTCATTTTTTTCTTGGGATGAGAATGGTAATCATAATCATGCAACTAGAAGAGAAGTAATAGTAATAATCATAATCTTAATAATGATAATAGTCAAAAGAAGGGGTATATATAAGGTGGGATATGTCGTTAGTTTTAATGTGTCCGACCTGGCGTTGGTGAAGGAATAATAATGGTGGGTAGCGATGATGATGATGATCATTCTGGTACTAGAATACACACACATCTGCATAACATACGTATTATAAAAATATTTGGAACAGATATTAAAACTTAGTACCTGACTTCACAAGAAAAAAAATGGAAGATGATGATGTGTTTTGATGATTATGTTGATACGGATATCCATTCCATTCTTAGCTCAAAATGGCATCTTCATTATTTTATTTTACCTGTCCAAAGTGTTGTGTACTTTGGACTTTTTTAAAAAACTTGTGCCATCAGAAGAGCTACGATAAATGCACAAAGTTTATTATTATGCATCATATCATAAATCTATAGGTAGGATAGAGGGTATTCATGTAATTTACACACATAATATAATTTTCATAGACGTTTAATAATATGATTGTTTCATAAAAATGGGTTTCCCCCTTCTCTGTGAAAATTTCGTATGCATGACTGTCTACCATATAAAATATCATCATATCCCCTTCTCGAATTAACTCAGATAATAATATTTTTTGCTACATTACATTCAACAGTAAATATTATGGCGTAATATCATGTACTGTTGAATGTGTAGTAAAATAATTATAATTCATTATCTTCAACTTTTAAAACCGTAGGCTGTACAATTTTTGTTAGCCTTTTTTTAATATTTCCTGTACATCTTATTATAATTTTTCATTATTTTATTTTGTTCACATTAACTCACCAGTGGGAAAAGAGTTTTTAATTTGCAAGTATTACAAAAATATTGACATACGTCAGAATTATAGCCTTTTTGATGAGTGAAGAAAAGAGGAATAATAATATATTTCCATTCCAGAATGAAGTATAATAAAGTGAAAACATTTTTAATGTTCTTTTGCTGATTTACTAACATGTATACTAACTTCCAGCGTCAAATTTTTAGAGAACCTTTTTTACATCATATCGGATGCTCGAAAATCATAAAAATTTATATTGAATACATGAAGATCCATCATTACATTTTTTTCTTGTTTTGATGATCCTTCTGCTGGTGATGAGCTCATAGAAGCAATTTACCCACATATGTATAAAAATAAAAGGGATATTGTTGTTCTTGAGAAGGGAACAGAAAAAAA
The DNA here is from genome assembly GCA_034699025.1 of Entomobrya cf. arborea Gr-Col-00668. Taxonomy (NCBI): domain Eukaryota; kingdom Metazoa; phylum Arthropoda; class Collembola; order Entomobryomorpha; family Entomobryidae; genus Entomobrya; species Entomobrya cf. arborea Gr-Col-00668. Next base: position 13,277 of record JAQIWN010001583.1, read on the forward strand.
AGATATTAGCGCTTGAGTCATAAATTTGGTCGCAAATAAAAGAATGAAATCCACGCCCCTTCTCTTTCGAACCTTTTTTATAGATTCTTCATTTCCATCTTCATTTGCTGTCTGCTATAGTTTTTATATAATATTCAAGGTTTTCTCAGAGCGGAGGATAAGGAAAAGGGGATATTATAAACCTAATAAAGTTTTTTTTAACTTTTGTTTTGCTGGTTTTTTGTTGTGGTTCAGTCAGGGCTGTGGTGGTATTTATATTTTATTGTTAATGTGATGCGATGATGGTACTCATTGAAAATTTGAAATTTTCTCCGGTGTATTGTACCCGGATACATTTTAAAGATAAAAAGTATACATATTTTGATGATGAGTACACATTTTTTTCTTTAATATTACCTTGATGAAGGTATACATTATAAATGTATTAAGTATTTCTTTAGCTGCTAAATGAGGAAATGGTAAAAAATAGTAAATATTTCTTAAAAGGTTCTAGTTCTAATGCTTGTATGCCACACGTTTTCAGAGAATCGATGATGAACAAATGGCCTGGTTGTCTGTGTAATAATGTATTATGGATTTTCTGTTTACTGATAATGATACAAAAATACAGAAAAGTTGCTGTACAAGATTTTTTTCTTCTTAAATTGTTCAAAAGCTTTTTATTCTATTTAAAAGTAAGTTTAGTTCCTTTTTTACTTGTGATACGCGTGGGGGAATCTATTTTCTTCGAATAATATAATAAACGATATGATAGATCATAAATTTATTCTCTCTTAGAAAGAAAAAAGAAGAAAACAAAAGAACAAGAAATGAGCAATCAATTACAATGGCCTTTTTTTCTTTCGTCGATCAATATAAAACAAATTGGCCTTTTTCATGTTATTATCACGGCACGATTTTTTGAATACTGGTCTGGTCCTTTTCTTGATCACACATGTTTCGTTCAGCTGGTTCATTTATTAAATGATTGTTTTTAAAGAGATATATTAGTATTCGATATCTTCAAGCATTTAAAACTCATTGCGGAGGCGAACGTTTTAGCATAAAAAATTGATTACCACTTTAATGAATTGCATTGCAGTGGTGGTGGTGGTGGAGTCACAGGAGGAGTAAGAAAAATTTTGATGTTTGCATGGAGCCATATATTCTTTAGTTATTGGGCTGAGCTGTGTCGATGTACTGTACATACTACAACAGTAATTGGCATTTTAACAAATCAGTGCAATTAATCCTTTTGACATGCTTAAAACTCTAAAGATTACGACTGCCACTTGCTTAATATGGCGACCACAGAGAGTCGAGTGCAATGAACATCTTATCACCAGCAATCATTACGTTATAAATGATCTGTAAAGTTGATATAAAAATGAATATGGATGCCATGTCATGCCATGTCTATTGAGTGAGTGGGAGAAAATAATTATAAGGCTGACATGATATTACCGTTTGTGCAGGGAAAACGATTAATTTTACTCCAAAAGAGCTTATATGCGTCTACGGTTATACGTTATACCTGTTCGACAAAAAAATTAATATCTTCTTTCGACTCGAGCAGATTAATTGATGCAAGCCAAGTAGATCTCCGCCTACTCTGCTGAAGCAAAACAAATCAACCCTTTTATCATGGTACTTTTGTAAGGTATTAATTTACCAAAATACTTAAATACTTAGACAGCTAGTAGGAATGTCCTGTGGAATTCCATTGTTAGCAATAAAATGGCGATTTTCTCTGGTCATTTACGAGAAAAACTAGTCGCCCTAAGATATTCAGCCATACACTTTTTAAGAAAAAGGGATCTCTACTAAAGATTAGATTAAAAGTTTATGTGCACATTTGTAACGCGCCACACCATCAATACATACAGGCATTTGTATATACTTCTCTTTTTGTATTGTTTGTGACCTGAGGTGAATGGCGTGGCGAATAAGATCACGTAATTGTTCATTTCTTCATATAATCTTTTATTTTGAGGAATATTACATCATGCTGAGTATCAACTCAAAGCTTTCGACCTGGAGGTCATAATCTTGTTGCGTCACTCATTAAATATTCACTACGTATTAATCTAACCACCGTCCACCGTGCCGTCCTTTGGTACTGTTGTGATTGTGATGAATTAATTTTGAAAGTGAAAATGCTATTCCCTCAGCCTCCTCAAACATAAAATAACAAAAAAGCTTTATTTTATCCCATGGAATTGATGACCATGAATGTTCCCAAAACGAGATTTGATTCTGTACCTTACAAGTCTATAAAATTTAATGAAAAGGTATAATCATCTACAGATATCCAGTACGTAGCGTAGAATAGCATAAATACCTTGTCCACCAACCATTTTTACAAATATTGAACCGCCAGAGCATGTAATCATGCACGATTTCAAATAACTTTACATTCACAAGGAGAGAAATACTGAGAGAGAGAGAGAGAACACATTGAAAAGTTTTAAACATTAAAAATTAGGCTTGTAAGTTGCTGGCATATATATGTATGTGTAACCCATTAAAGTTAATCATCTCTCCTTTGAAATATTTGGACATATTTATGTAATGCTTACCATCAAGAGCCGTCTTCTCCACCGTTCCATCTTCTTAAATTCAGGTTGACTCCACTTTTTTGTTGGAGAAAACGATTGTAATGAGAAATCGTAAAAATTTTTATACCTGTGTATAAAAAAAGCTTTATTTGATTTCGTCTAGCCTTTTTTATGACTTTTGTGTTCTTCGACATTTATACCAACACTTACATCATTTTAAGTATGGACGAGTAACAACACATAACACAGTTAATATTACTGACGTTCTCTTGAGAAGGCAGAAAAAGTGTAATCAAAAGGGAACGCTGAATGTAGTAAAAATAAATTTTATTCCGTTTGTATATTATTTTATTCCATATTATTATCCAACTCAACAGTACTCCATTTTAATGTTTTTGCGGCCGGTAAGAATGAAAAAAAAAGAAGATTTTTTTAAAGGTGGAAAACAAATGGAATTTTTTTATGTACCAAATTTTTTTCATGACGTCGGAAATAATTTCACAATACATCTCAATTTAGTTATTTTCCCCAGAAAAATTTGTATGAATTGATGTTGAGAAAAAAATGAAGTGTATACTAAAATCATTAAGCATTGATGAGAGTATTTTGAAACGTAAATAACCATAAAATTTAATTTCTTGTCGAATTCATTAAAAGGGTCATGGATTCCGAGTACGATGTGATATTTTTATGTTGTACCAATTTTTATGCGATTTTCTTTTCTAGATTCCGTTTTAAGATACAGAAAATCACGACAAAAACATTATTTTAATGGGATTTCTGGAATCCACTTTACAAACTTATGTTCTTGTTAACCTTGATTTATTGTTTAAATCATAGTGTATCATATCTTTTGCTAATGACCATTCGCCAAGATCACTTGTACAAACAACTCAAAATATACACAACATAATCATAAGTCATTAACGTGTGGATTGGTGCATTAATTTTTATCTATCTTCAATTAGATTTTAGATTCTCGATGGTAAAGAACAAACCAATAAAACAAATATGTATTTATGGTAAAATGGTAAGCTGTATCGTAACTTCCTTATTCCTTATTGGTTTCATTGTTACCAGAAAATGGGAAACATTTCAACCAAAGTCCTTCAAAAATTGTTCTCAATGATTAACTAACTTCTATGTATTTTTACAATTATTTAAGAAAAAATCCACATTCATTGTACTCTGATATCATTGCTAATTTTTAACGTAATTGCAAGACAGTGAATTTTATCTACTTACCCTTAAGCAAATGCATTTTTTACCGTATTTTCTAATCGAACAAGGGCATTGACATAAGAAAAAAATTACAAATATTTATTACTACAGACATGTGTGAAAGCAAAAATTATTATATAGACATACAGTAATAGTGAGGATGCTCTGGCTTTTATAAAAACCTATTGTTCTGCAAACACTACATTTCATTTCATACATAAAATACATCATTAACAATAACATTTCAGATTATGCATAAAAATTATGATATATGATGATGGAGAGTAATTATAAAGCATAAACATCTTTATTTAAAATGTTGTTGTAGCTGCTAGCTAGTTCGCTTGCCTGTGAACATTTTTCATCAATTAAGCGCATTGCATTGCCACAGACAAAAATGTCCTTTTGTGAATGCACACTTACAACACAACCAACAACAGATAGTTTGTAATTTGTAAAAATTAATTTGAGGAAAAAATTAATTGCTCTTTTTATTCATTTATACTTCATATTCTCAAATGTGGCGAGTAATCGTTAGTCATACATAATGTATGTATATTTCATGTAATGTGGAATGTACCTGTCACCGTCCGAATATAAATTTACCGCGACAGCTAAACCGTCAGAATTTGCAAGATGCAATTCCCTTTTCTCACCCACCTGTCACCTCACAAAAAGAACAGAGACATAGGAGACAGCAGCGAAGAAAGTACATTTGTAATCCTTTTTACCAAACAACCATTGCGTGCACCAAACGCAACGGTGCGGTCTAACAAACAGGAAACACGCATACTGAATCATTATGGGCATGGGTTTATATGCATTTATTCATACATACAACTTTGTTGAGATCTTAACGATTTTTTTTGTAATATTGTTACTTTACAAGATTTTTTATTAAACGTTTCTATGAAGTGTGTATCGGATTCGGAATGTGAACATTGAGTGTATCTGTTCTTAAGCTGTCATCTCCTCTGTGCAAATAAATAATAAGAAAATGAACAACCGGATGTGTGATTTATGTGGATTCCCTCTTGAGTACATAAACTTTATATAAAACAAAGAACAAAGATAAGCTGATGGTGATGCCTACACTTCTTGGTACATCATCGTCATTATTATCACATATTTTTTATCATGATGACGATGATAATCATCATCAGCAGCAATAACAAGCTTAATATGAACAATGTCTGTGCTCATCATCAAAAAATGTACGAAAATGATTTGTTTGTCTTAATGGCCATTAACCGGCGGAGAGAAAGAGAGAGAGGGAGAGAGAAACTTGTCAGGAGATATTGAAAAGACGTTTAAGTTTAAACTTGTGATTACATACTGCACTGCACCAAGATAGTTTTTGTGTACACAACGAGCATATAATATTTTCCGTTAATAATACGAAGAAAAAAAAATTCTACCTTTATTTGTTCCCGAGCAAATCAAATGAACCGTTTTGTTGAATGTTGATTACGGTTCCAAATGGTTAGATTTCTCATATGTTTTTTTACTAACAAGGTATTTTCTCTCTTTGCTAGTACAGTACACAATCATAATGATAATATGGTAGATTGGAAATAAAATGAGGGAAAAAATTGACGTGTGATTTAATATTGGCCAAGACAAATGTAGTTTATTCAGAATGACAAAGACTGATTACTTTGAATATCCACCCCTTCCCTCATCCCATCGCATCACCATCATCATCCCTTTCGTTTTATCAGGCTTCTTTAAAGGGTGATGTGATGATCGTAATGACGAAGTGATGATGTTTAATACCGTGTTTTTGTACGCTTTGTTGATGATGATGGAAAAGGCGTATAAAGAGAATAGGAAGATGAAATGCGTTTAAAAGCTTGGCCATGACCAGCCAGAGTTGTATGGGGTGGGGATATACAAGCAAAGCTTTTTATGCAGTTACCGTAGTACGTGCTCGTGATTCTTGTCCGCTGGATTATCCAAGTCAGCCAACATTAAAAGAATAATGTACACATATAGATCTTGTTAGGCAATATTACTTACATGAGCTTGTTTTGGTAATTTGGACAGCAGCTTTATATCTCTGCTTAATATCTAGAAAAAACGATCGTGTAATATCATTTCCTCACCAGCACCACCATCATTCCCACTACTGAAGTATGATGGCATGGCTAATAAACGGTTTTATTTTCACTAAAAAAACCATTTACTTTAGTAAAGGTTTGAGAAGAGAGGGACAGAAAAATAAAATGATGATTATTTTCGTTCTGTACCTTTTAATGTAATACAATTGAGCAGACCCGTTCTCTACTCTGGAGGCTCATTTCTCTTTTCTCCATCCATCCTTACATGAAAACAGACAACGAGACAGTAGAACAACAACAATAAGCTGTTCGTTGTCGTCTCTCTCTCCCTCTTCCTTTTTTATGATTATAACAAGGTGCTTGACACCTGTGAATAATTTGCTTATTAATTCCAAGCAAGCACACTAGCCACACTGATTTTTTTTTTACCAATTTCGTTTCAGGTATTTTACATACTTCATGTATTAATTTTTTTCCTAATGAAAGATTGAAACATGAATAATTATGATTATGATTTTTAAGTTTTTATGGATTTTTTAAAATTTGAATTAAGAATGAATTTTAAATCAAATCAGAAAAACAAGGATTCTTTTTAAAAAATGGTCAACTTAAATGTAATTTTTTATTGAGTTGAACAGTATACCT
>JAQIWN010001584.1:0-19730 GCA_034699025.1 Entomobrya cf. arborea Gr-Col-00668
CAAATCTCACAACCAATTTGAAAAACGGTTATATAAATATCGGTACAATAAATATTAGTGCATAAGAATGAATATTAAATGGTAACATAAGACAATACAAGAAGAAGAAGAAAATTCTGGACTATAAATATTGAATATCTAGTTTTAAAAAAAGAAGAAGAAAAAAACTTCACACTTTTGAGTGTTTATTTGTGTAAATAAGCTCCAAATACTTTCAGAGGATTATGAAATTATGAAACGCGGACAATACAATTGATATTATAACTTTCCTCAAATTGTGTAAAAAATATAAATCAATTACAATACAACCATACATACAATAATTTTTTACTTTAAAGAAAATTCTTCTATTTGAGTAAAAGTGTGTAATCAGTCAAATGGAATAATTCAATTTTAGTCAACTGTAAATACAATGAACTATATGAACTACGGTATTTTATAGGTTATCAATCAATATTATACATTTTATCACGAAAGGACTTTAATTCCTCTTGTTACAGAAATACAAGGCTAGTTTGAGAAAATTGCTTTCATTGTTAGTGCAGTGGTTCTACTAAATTTAATGTAGCAATATAGCAATATAGTATGTGAACTGAAAAATTAGGTAGCTTATAAATTAGAGATTTTAGACGTGTGATAGATTAGATAAACGCATAATAATGTTGTTAGTTTATCATTAACTGGAAAATCATTAGGAGGAAAAAATAAAATTAGGAAATAGGAAATTCATTCAGATACTTTACAAAACAATGAGAAAAGTTTGATGGTAAATGCACGTCAAGATGTGCTAAAAAGTTTTAAACAATTTTTAGCGAATGTGATTCCTCAAAAAATAAAAAGCTTTAATCAATTAAATACATCATGTGTCAGGTCAGTGTTATGGTTGAAAATGCAGAAGTACGAATGCAATAAAGAAAAATAATTACCTTTTTAAAAATGAAGAAAAAAAAATGTAGTAAAAGTTATTTATCTGTGCTATCAAATCAAAGTAATATTAACTGTAGGGAAAAAGTAAAAATTAAAAATGTTTGATAGTTTGATGTGTGTGTAATTATATCCTTTCACCAGAAGATTTGTTCTTATTTAACAATGCAAAGTTGCAAAAAAGGGTGAAGTTTAGGTTTGTATGAAAACGTAATGATATGTATTGAGTATAAATTCAAGATCAGCTTTTTAAAAAAGCTTAAAATTTTAAAATGTTTGATTTTTATCCGTTTTATTTTTCAACATTGAATAATATGTGTATGAGAATATGAATTTTACTGTGTAAAACATTGTGCTACTGTACTATTAAAATATATGAATGTTTGTTACAAATATATTGATCATCAGCAGTAAAAATCTACTGTATAGATAAAACATTTGTATTCGCTAAATTAAACAAAATTTAATATTATGTAAAAAAAAATAAAATGGATGTCTTCATTGTGAAATGTAAAATAAAGAGTGACAGAATAAAGTTGATTGACGTTTTAAATATAATTATGATAATGATGACGAAATGTTTGTTTTTCTTTTAAACATTTCATGGTCAAGTAAATGATGATTTGATTACGACGTTGCACGAGTGATATAAGTATGTATTTGTAGACGTCATAATAATTTGCCCAACACCCAAACTATCAATATATCATGCAGTTATCTTTCATTTTAATTAGACCGAAAACCAAAGAATCTTATACTCAAGAAATTTTTTACTAAAAGATTATATTTTCATTGCAAATCAATTTTTTGAAGACAAAGTTTTCATTTTACCTTTAAAGTTTTCAACTTATTTTTTATCTGTTTGAAATACTTTTCAGTGCAGAAATTAAAAAAGTACAACTGAGTATTATTTCTCGAAAAAAATTCATGCACCAGAAATCATGATCAATAGTTTTATCTTCAGGGTAGTATTATTGATATTGAAACATGAAATAAGAAGACTACCTATGTAACATTACCGTATTACCGTCCCATATTTAATAGTTTAATTTTATCAATTTTTCGTACTCAGGAAACTTGTCTGTCTGACTTAAACTTACCATTACGAACAAGCAATTTATGAAATGTAGTATACCAAGCACGACCAGAAACACACAATCATCATATAAGTTCGTCTTCATCCATCCTAATGATAGGATTATGTTTTTCTGGCAAATATATTTTGATAATTGTAGGGTTTAATATATTATGTGAAATTAGCTAAGTTACTACATAAAACTGGCTTCATTGTGCTCTGTGCTGTGTGCCAGCATTGATTTATAAAACTTAAATCATCTTATCTCTCGCACCGAGCGACCAACCAAGCCAACCTGTCTTCTTTTATACCTGAGTTTGCACAGTAAAAAAGTGAGTGATCTTGCCGTGATCATCATTATCATCATCATCACTTGATATCATGGTACTGTATGCTAACCTTGTTGCAAGCTTGTATACTCACATATTGTGGCACCCGGTCGGGTTTGATACATCAACTTTTGCACGTAGATCCTCCTGCTGGAGAGCTGAGAAAAGGAATCTCTATCTACATTTGTGGATTATATTGGAAAATTACTTTGTTTAGTGTGGGAATAGTTGAAGTCTTTAAAATTCTAATTAGTGAATTTTTATTGAAAGTCGAGAAAGGAAAATGAGTTCCGAGGAAAATAAGTTTGAGGTGACGGCCCTCCCCACTGACAAGTTTGTTTCAAGTTTGTGCGAAAAAATTGGGGATATTGCAAATGAAGCTATTTCCTCACGTGGTGTATTTTTGTTTGGCGTCTCGGGAGGTTCAATAATTAACTTTCTTGCGGAGGGACTACCAAAAGTCACTAGTGACTTTTCAAAGTGGAAGATATTTTTGTGTGATGAGAGGCTCGTGCCGGTGGATGACCCGGAGTCGACATTTGGATGCTACAAGAGGAAACTGTTACCATTGCTGAGTGGATTCCCGGAGGAAAATTTTATTCAAGCTAATGTATCAGTACCAGGTTGGTGTACATACTATATTTAAGGCAATTTTTAAATGCTACAAGTAGTTGATTTTAATTTTAATGTGTACTATAAATTAATTTCGGATTTGCAAAAAGGTGTGGAATCCGCAAAAGATTACGAAACAAAGCTGCAAGCACTTTGGACTGATGACCCAAGCAGTGCCTCATATGGAATGAGCGATTGCCTTCTTCTCGGTGTAGGTCCTGATGGTCACACTTGCTCACTTTTCCCAGGTCATTATGTTTTGGATGTAACTGACCGGTGGGTAACCAACATTGAGGACTCTCCTAAACCACCACCACAAAGGATAACCCTCACTTATCCATTTATCAATAAAGCAACCAACATTTTGATTGCTGGAAAGGGTAAAGAAAAGTGGAGCATTCTGGATGTACGTTTACTAAATATCTAATCAATATTTAAGCTTACTTTTTTATGATTTTGAAAACGACTGATCTCAATTGTATAATATTTGTTCTCAATATTTAACCCATGTAGCAAGTGAAGAGCGGCATTGATTACCCAATTGGAAGAGTTGCAAATCCCGGAGGACTCCTGGAATGGGTTTTGGAGGCTGTTGTTTAAGATCAAGTCATCTTATAAAATCTCCAACCTGCTGTCGGGATCTCTGTCTCACTCTCTATTTTTTCTCTGGTAATCAGTCAATGAAATCATCAAGTAAGGGTGTCAATGTGGGATAATCAAATCAGTCTTAACTGAAAAATATGGACAAACCGGTTTTTTTCTTTAGATTTTAAATACCAAAAAAGGGTACAACGGTGATATATATTTATTTGTGGGTACTTTCAAAACAAATATTGCACAGTGGTGGTGCTGCTAAAAAAGCAGTAAAAAGGGAAATGAAATATGACCTTTATCAAATGTGACAAATCATGGAATCCTCAAAGCTAATTGAATTAATATCAGGGTTCATTGACAATACAAAAAGCATTCCTCATTAAAAATATTGCACAAAGACTTAAATAGGAAATTGGACTGATAGTTTAGAAGATGAGTAGCTAATTCCAAAAACAAAACAAAAGTACCATGTATTTCATTCAACCATTATTAAAAACTTGATATTATTTTTTTGTTGTATAATTTTTACCATTAATCATTTAGCATCTTCGAAAAAAAATGTATCGGGTATCGGTGTATAATTAATCAAACTGTAAATTCATCTTTATTTCACATTTATAGAATCACAAGAGAAGAGAATAAATATAAATCAATATGTCTTATAAATTATTTTACAAATTCGTTTAAAAAATGTATAGTAAACAGACAGTTCATTTTATTACTTAAAAACACCATTAAACCACAATGACTTAAATATATCATCTATCTAAATCTAAGAATAGACTTCTCCCTCCCACATTTCGGTTTTTATGAGGAGCCTTCAGTTGCAACCATAGACGTTGCTGCAGCATAGAATGGTCCTTGATCCTTGTAAACTTTAAGCCTTCCATAATTTTCTGGTGAAAGCAATTTGGACGCACTTTGCGATTCTGCAATGATACATACTATTTTGTATTTAATTATCAAACATTCCTTGTCTGGTTCTGCATCGCGGTTGGTTAAGAATTCCACAACTCCTGGGCTTCGAAGGTAATGTCTTTGTGCCCACTCCAAGGGTGCAACAGCGGTTAAGAACTTCAATGAGCTGAGCCGAATGTCAGGAAAGGGTTGTTGGACAAGTTCAAACAGAGTGGAAATTTGGGGGAAGAGGAGATTAAACCATGTTGGCAAGCACGCTTGACTTCCTTCCTGCAATTCAACAATCAAAATTTAAATTTAAACCTTGAACCTGGAATATAAAAATGTACACTTTCTTTTCAGCTGCAAGCTTACATCAGTTCCAAATAAAATGGTCATGGCGTCAATTACTCGTACACGATATTCCGTCTGGGAATTCTCAATAATTTGACGAGCCTTTTTAAAGCATTCATGGGTCTCTGGAAAATGAGAGAACAAATTACATTTACTAATTGCATTCGTAGAATAAAATCGCCAGAATAAAAGCAAAATGCATACTATTTTAAGTACCTGCTTTGCCGAAAAGGTACTGCTTGCCTTCCTTCGTGCACCCAATGTAGCTCAGAGCCTCAATCGCTACAGTAATGACGTGTATTTCCAGATCTTGGCGGACCACAGTGTCCAGCACAATCGACCTGAGCCTTGGTGGGGGCAACTGATTCACACCAATTTTGCCAATGAATTTTAATGTTTCCGGGAACAGGAGACTACTCAAAGGATTGCTATCAAGTTCTTGTGTCATTCTCTCAATCTTCTCGATAACCCCAATACTGGTAACAGCTTCTAATCCAAAAGGAGTTCCCGCTAGTGTTCCAAGAATTTCCAAAGCATTAGCGCCCCCCAACGGATCCCCATCTCCAAATACAATGTCACTCAGAGTGGCAGCCAGATTCATATTTCCTTGAAGCCTTTCAAACAAGTCTGACGACACAACCGCCACATTTGCCAGAGTTTCAAATACACGGTATCGTTCTTGCGAACGGGGATTCAAGGAAGTAATCAAGTTTTGAAATTGATCAACAGATTCCTGAGTTCCAAGGAATTCTGAACCTTGAGGTGTTCCAGCAAGTTTAACAAGAAATTTACTCGCTCTGCCTGCCACAGAAAGCTCCGAATGGTTGTGTTGACGGATTACTGCCAAAACTAATTGAGGATGGTTGGAACACAATGACTCCGTTGTGGTTTCCGAGTCCAAGCATTTTTCAAGCTGTGCAATCAAAAAATAGACACAAAGCAATCATTAGTATTACAGTTCCAAAACAACACAGCCATGTTGAAAATTAACTGAAAACATTTTCAAAACTTCACCTGTGAAATAACCAAAATCCGTACGTCCGCCAACGGATGTTCATCCAAACCTTCCAGCATATCTTTGCTGTACCTCGACATGATCTCAGCTGGATCAGCTATGCTCATGATCTGCTTCAAAATGTCACAAGCATTTTGCACCAGTATCCTTTAAATAAAATCATCATTACAAACCATTAAAACTCCGTGATATTCAAGTTTACTAACCACTAATCAACTTAATTACATTAAATGATCCCTTACTCATGATCCGGATTCGGAGAAAGACATCCAAATAGCGCTTCCACCAAAATATGCTCATTAGTAACAATTTTCTCCGCCAACTCCGCTCTGGAATAGTGACCCAACGCTGTCTTCAAGTTCAACAAAAGTTCCGTCAATTCCGCAGCGTCTGTAGAAGCTCCAAGCTTCTGCACCAAGCTTTCCACTGTCTCCGCACTACCCATTATTGCGATTCACTGTCCAATTAACTTCAAACTTAACTGTTGTTAAATCTTAAATGAATATGATAATCATTTAAACGAAACGATGACTTCGACAAAAATGCTGAGTCGCTGAGTGATGATGTGATAGATGATGGATGATGGATGATGACTTGAAGAATTGACAAGAGATCTGTGCAAGTTCTCTCTACCGCTGTTGTCGTCTTGTCTGTTTTGCGTAAAAAACATTACATATTCTTCGGTCGCCCCAATCAATTCAAGCAGCGGTAAGGGCAGTCAACATAGAAGTAAGACGGAAACATCTGAAGCCACGGCCACAAGCACATGTTGTGTTGTTTCAAGAAAAATACTCCATGTGTGTGAAATGAAAATTGACCAATTATCTATTTTGAAGAAGAAAGAGGGTTTCTTTTCCGCCCACATAATTAAATTATGAGTGCATAATTACTGTTAATTTTCTGGTACATTAAAGGGTGCAAGTTTTGAATCTGGCATTATCATTAAACTTTACTTAAATATTATGGACTATTCTGAAGCTCGTACGGTGAGTTCGTGAAAGTTTTGATTTTTGATGTTGTTTGTTACTGCATAAATCTCTTTTAAAGATTTTAAAGAATAATTAGTTAATTGGATTGTGTGTTTGTTTTATTGATGATTACAGTTGAAAGACTTTTTGTATTTGTACAACAAGATAAGCGAAGACTGTTTCAAGAAATGCGTGTATAACATGACCACCCGTAACTTGGATGATGAAGAGGCTAACTGCATTTCCACCTGTGTTCAGAAGCATGTCAATGTGAATCATAAGACTATGGAATTTTTCGCAGAGATCAATCCAATTTTTCAACAGAGAAAATTAGAGGAACATCAAAAGGAACTTCAGCAAGTTCAGAAGCAACAGGAGGAGGCGGCTCAGAAAGCAGCAGCTGCAGCTGGAGGAGGAGAATCAACGACAACAACATCTTCAACTGCTGTTGCATCATCATCATAAAATTCAATATTTCTAGAGATTTTATGTTAGTCATTTAGTCAAGTAAATTGTAATTTGTTGTAGAATAGTATTTTTTATTTGTATGAAAAAATGGCGATGGCGGCTAGTACTGATTTTGAGAACAAAGCAAATAATCTGTCACTTGTGGTTTTAATGGGATTGCCAGCAAGTGGGAAATCAACGTTAGCAAACAAATTGTCAGAGTTATGTACTAAATGGCATACGATAATATTATGTTTTGATTACTTTGTTCCTTTGTCTGTACAAGCACAAATATCAGAATCAGCTAATGCTGAATTGACTGCTGAAAATGTACAATCAGGATTACCACAAAATAGTTTAGCTAAAGTTTTGAGAAAAAAGTTTGTTCATTGTGTTAACACAGTTGCTAGATTTGTTAGGGATTATGGAACCGACAAGGGTATTGATAATTATTTACAGTCTTTAAACAATTTGCTGTGTTCTCTTGAAAATACGGATTCATTTGTGCCCGATGACTCTTTTTTGTCAAAAGTTCAAGATTTCCTGAAAAGTGTTGTTGATTTTTATGAGAAAGAGAAATCCCTCAAAGTAGCCATTGTGGTGGATGATAATAATTATTATGGGAGTATGAGAAATGATTTTTATCAAGTTTCAAAACAATTAGAAGTAGGTTTTTGTATGATACATTGTAAAACTTTATTGAAGACTTGTGTGCAGAGAAATTCGTCGAGACCGGTAGAGGTCCAAGTACCACAAAAAGCTATCGTTGAAATGTCATTAAAATTTGAGGATCCAAATTCCATGCAAAATAGTTGTGATTTGTATTGTTTGCAAGTAGATTTAAATGAGGGATCAGAACTTAATTTAGAGCTGCTTGAGCAGATCGTTTCCAATTCATTTTCTAATCCGTTGACGAAGAATATCGATAGAACTGTGGAGATTGAAAGGGAAAGGAGGATTTGTTCTGAGAATGAAATACATCAGGCTGATTTGATTTTAAGGAAATGGGTTAGTAAAAAACTGAACCTTGCTTCATACTGTAACAGTTTTGGGAAAAGGAGTAAAGAAAAAGGAGATGCTAGTAGCAGCTCAGGAAATTCCATGGTCAATTTAGGCAAAGAATTAAATGTCAGGAAGAAGAAGACATTAGAAAATTTGAGGTCAGGTAATGCACAAATTTCTGCTCGTGTTGAAGATATAGAATTCAGGGGCGAAATTATTAAATTATTTGAAAGTATGAGTTTCTAAACTAGTAAGATTTTTGTGATTACGTTCTGATTATAAACGCATATGCCGAATAAATTGCAAAAAATATTTAATAAAAATGTTTTGACAGCAGATGAAATGTTGAGATGTTATTGTTATTCAACACATTTAATGTTTTAAATTGTAATTTGAATCACAGACAGTTATTGAAATGTCCTTCAATTGTATTTCTCATAGGTGGCATGTTGTTTAGGCTTCTTGTTCCATGTTTTCTTCTGGTAACTCTCCACCGGATGGTGGTGGGGGTGGTTGTTCGCCGTTTGGTGGTGGGGGTGGTTGTTCACCGTTTGGTGGTGGGGGTGGTTGTTCACCGTTTGGTGGTGGGGGTGGTTGTTCGCCGTTTGGTGGTGGGGGTGGTTGTTCACCATTTGGAGGTGGTGGTGGGGGTCCTTGTCCTGGTGGAGGTGGTCTTGGACGCTGACCATTTGGACCACCTGGTGGTGGGGGTCTTGGACGTTGACCATTTGGTCCACCTGGTGACGGGGGTCCTCCTGGGCGTTGGCCATTTGGTCCACCTTGTGGTGGGGGTCCTGGTCGACGACCAGGCCATAGAGGTCTCATTGGTCCAAGAGCTTGACCTTGGCCTGGTCTTCCACCAGGTCTTGGTCCGCCGGGAGCTTGACGTTGTTCAATAGATTCCACAGAATCAGAACCAGATTCATCGGACTCTGACTCTGATGATGGAGGTGGTGGAGGACGTTGTGGTCTTCGGCCTGGTGATGGTGGGCGTCTACCTCCCGGAGGGGGTCTTCTTCCACCTTCTGGTGGGCCTTGTGCGCTCACCACGGCCACTGCCGCTACAAGAACGATTGCTAGGAATACTTTCATTTTAAAGTCTTCAATGAAGTCTACCTTGAAAAATATTTAATCGCACTTATATACTCTGGTTTGGTGATGCGAACAAACAAGCATACTAGGAACATGAGATACAGATATATGCATGATTCATGTTATGATGATGTTGATTTAGCATACAAATGGATTTCATCCTGGATATTCCAGGCATTTCAAACACATCTGGACAAAAATTTCAAACAATGATCACATTTGTTTGGTTTGCATATCATTACCTATTGTAGCATTGTCCTTTTCAATCAAATTTCACTGCACCTGTCATAACACCTCCTCACATCTTCTATATTTGCGCAATAGAAGACCATTTAATATCAGGTGAGAATTCTAAATCGAAGCGTGAACCATGATATTATTGTTTGATTACCAGTTTTACAGACTTAATGTTATTGTTATGAATTTGCATGAGTAAAGATGATGTTGTAATCAAAAACGCTGTCATTCTGACGTAAACTCAAAATCAGTACATTCTCTACTCGTCTTTTATTCAGACCAACAACAATAAAAGCTTGACATTTATATTATACTGCATAAAGATAGAGGAGATGAAGGCGTTTACAAATAGCGTTTTTAATAGTGGAAACTTCTGTACGACTTCTTCCGATTTATACTTATTTTATATGATAAGTAGAAGATAGTTCTATATATGACATAACTACCACAACTAGCTATAATTAAATTCAAATTCATAAAAGGTTTTTAAAGACACTGAATTAAGAGGACCATATTTCAATATTATTTCATATTAATATTAACCTCTAGAGGCAATGGACACAATGAAGAAAATCAACATAATTACTAATATTAATTGATTAGTTGTGCCTATCCGTAGTCCGCATTAGTGATGTCACAAACATTTCGATTACATTTATATTTTTATTTCAGTGAGTTAGGAGAGGGTTGGGGGTAGATTTCCGTTTCCAAAATTGAAGGTAGACGGTACGTCTTGCTGACGGAATTCGTAGCCTAAATTAGCAAAAAAAAATGTTTGTAGTTGAACAGCCATAATGTTCTTGCTAATTAGTCTATCAAAATAGTTTATCATATAACTTACCACCACGTTTAAGAATCTCTTTGCTTTCAGCTGCAGCCTTCCTTTGGTCGGCAAGAGTAAAAATTTCCTGCACACTCTTGCGCTGTTCCTCATTCAAGGAATTGGTCAAAGTTGTATACCAGACAGGGTCACTTCTTTCGAGATCTAATTATTCAAAATCAGTTGATTTTATTTGCTAACCATACAACGTAGTTCATAAAAAATACGAAAACTTTTGTGCCCACTTACTCAGTAAAACCTCTTTGAAAATCACATACTCGTCTACAGTACATTCATCATCATCTAAAGGAGTGGCATAACATTCAAGTGCAGTTTCTTCTCCAGCAGAATAATCGTCGTCATCATCATCGTCATCTTCGTCTTCATCCTTTACAAAATTCATAAAATCAAATTGACTTTTTCTCTAATTTAGGTCATCACGACTTTGTTCATTTTCAACTATGTTACTTTACTTACATCAACGATTTGTGCAGTCATAGGGAATGGAGACTGATTTTGAGACGATTTTATTTTCCGCTCCAAAGTTTCCAAGTACTCTGCTCCTTCTTCGTCTATTTCGTCTTCATCAGTGCTGAGAACCTCTTCGACCTCACAGTACTCGTCATCTTCTTCCTCTTCTTCAGAGTCGGAATCAGCATTTTCCAGCGCTTTGGCTACACAAAAATTAAACGAGCATAATAAATTAGACGTTGAAAGTTTTAAAGCGTGAATCTAAATTACGGTAATTTTAAATGTCACTGCACTCACCAGCATATGCGCGCTTAAGTCCATCGAAAAGTAAAATCAGAGAAGGTAAGATTTCCTTGGAGCACTCCTGAAGTGCTGCAGGTCTATTTTGACTCTGAATAAGTAAGAAAGAATAAAAAATTGATTAACTTATTTCAAGTACAGTTTTGTAATATCTAACACAAAAATTATTCACATCACCTTTCCTACCTGTAACAATGCACAGAGACCCAACACGCAAATTTTTCTATCATGCAGTCCTAAGAAACAGTCAGTATCAGCAATCCATTGTTTAACAAATGCGTCCATACTTGACACCACAGTCAAAGTCATATTTAAATCGTGATACAGCGAAGCGACAACGACCTGAAGACACATGGTCCGCAGTTCAGAAGTCTTGATGGATTTTGAGAGACGTTCAAGGGCAAGTTGCAGCAAGCTTGGGATAACATTTTGAATACGATGACGACATTGAAGGATGAGCACTTCAATCAATTTAGCAGCATGGCACTCAGCATCTTCTCCAACTTCAGCTGAGTCATCAACCAAAACCTTTTTGATCACGGTGCATATGGCAAGTAGCCTGTTGGGGTCGGCAAGGAAAGCTTCCGTGTCCACAGTTATGTAATTGTGTAGAGCCGGCATCAACTCGACAAAATATTCAGTCCCATCTCGTTCCACAACCCTTCATACAGCAGATTGAAAAGGAATAAAAAAGTTGATAAAATTAATTCATCTAAATCTAAAAACATTTTATTTTACTTTTTTAATGTCTTTACCTGTAGAGCCCTTCGAAAACTTGCCACATAGCAGGGGTAATATGTTTTTCAGTCAGAGATGCTATTAGCGAAAACGCTTCCTCGTAAAACTCCATGATGGATTTATCTAGGATTACGGTTACTACTTGAAGAAGAATTGGCTCCAACTGGAGACAGATTTCAGGTTGCTCCTCCATTACCACAAGAATAGTTTCCATTGTATTCAAAAGTCCCATTGCGACAATAGTTTTCTCTCCTAAAAATAACATATCATGCCAGATTAAGTATTAAATTTACATTACAACGGAATTCATCATGTAACAGCAATACTAACTGATTTTACTATATACTCACCATCAGCATCACCAACTCCATCCATAATTTGACTAAAGGTCTGAGCAAGATGCACGCAAATATCATTAGCTAACGGAGCAACTTCATTGACAAATGCACATACAATTTTCTGCAGCACATTGGTCAAGTCATCATTTTCCGTATTTCTTAGAATTTGCAAAAGCTCCAAGCACAATGGTCCAATTTGCTGTTGAAAATACTGGTGGGTTCTATGCTGATCCGTGATAAAGGCCTCTATGGCAAACGCCGCCTCCACTTTTACAGGTAACTCTTCATCTTTATTCAAAATGGCAGCAATAAGAGCTCTCACCACTTCCGTGAGAATCTCCTCCCTACTAAACTTCAACATTGACAATTTAGACAAGAGCCAAGCCGCCCTAGCTCGTAAAAATGGGAAGGGCGCAGTCATAGAAGGGAATATGTAGCGGATAAGGACATCATCAAACTGTTCTTTGTACTGGTCCTTCTTCAAAAGAATATCAGCTATAGCTCCAACAATATGAAGAGCTCCATCTTTTCGTTGCGGGGGCGTATTAGGATCGTTAAGAAGTTGAGTCACAAGTTGGATACAATTAGGCAAAACCCCCTTCCTCTTTTTACACATGGCGTTAAGCAGCTGTTCTCCACATGTTACAGACGTATCAGCATCAATGGCATCATATCTTGATCGTATATACTCAATTGGATCCTCCTTCCACAGACGCTCATCATCCTCAGTATGACACATCAATGGGAATATCACATCAGTTAACATGGCATTGGCATGTGGCTTCATAAACTTCCATGAGTGGGCATGACTGACAGCATTCCTCAGGTACAGAATTGCATCCCTGAGAACTTTCTCAGCCACAAAGTTCCCCTTTCTGTAGGCATCCATGATTTTGAAAACGACATCAAGAGCTCCTTGCGAGTAGGTATTAAGGTAGTACTGAGCAAAGTCCTTGTAATCTTTGGTAACTCCTCCGGGGCTTCCATACCTCTCAAACATACGGTAAAGGATACGCATCGACCACTTCTTTGTCTTCCACCATTCATTTTTCTCCAACTCATCTCTTTCATCTTCATCCTCAGGCTTCTTCTCTAACTCAGGATTACTCCTGTCCAAAACTTGCCGAACGACTTCCATCCACCCCCGGAACCTTTCCCACTGCCCTTTAGTTCCCAAAAGTGGAAGGGGGAGGTAATGTTGGGTAAGAGCAAAAAACATTTTCAGTACTAGACGCTGCATCATCAGCCCAGCTGGAGACAAATCTGTCATTAGCCTTTCCATAATTTGTTGAACAAGTGGTAACAGGAGATTCATAGCTTCATCTAAGGGCGCGCGTTCACTGCCTTTCCGGTATTCAAACACTTTGACCAAAGCTAAGAGGGCTGATATCGCTCCAGGCCAACCAGTTGCATCCGGTGATTGCAAATATACGACAATTTTATCTACAAGGGATGGCCAACGACCAGGGAAATCGTATTTACATATGACCCCAATGCAGACACACAGTTGGGAACGGATGAGGGGAGGAGCATGGACCACGGCGTCAACAAGGGCATCGCGGATAAGGGAGCGATCTTGTTCGTGGATGTGGAAACGTGGCAGTTCATCTTCATCTGGCTCCGTCCACGATGTTTGGATAAGGTTTTTCAAGTAAATAGCTCCAGCTTGTCTTGCAGGCAACTCGATATCTTGACTCATGATAATTTGGAGAAGAGTTGGGCTCACCCCGATAATTTTTTCAATCTATTCAACAAGAATTAAAAGTCGACATATATTGATTGTTTCGAAATTGAATGTTTACAAGTTAACAATTTTAATTTAAATGTCACTGCAACGTACCTGCTTCAACTGCTCCTCCGCCTGTTTCCTTTGATTCGGGTCGATGGTGGCCCGAAGCAAATCAGCTATTTTCCTTGTCTCCATTTTGAGTTTAATTTACGCGAAGTATTTAAATAAAAATAAAATATAAAAACTTAACTAAAAGATTTAAAAATTTGGATTGCCAGTAAGTGGCTGAGGCAAGATTGATGTCGTTGCACCAATGTCCTTGATAAAATGATAAGGACTTTCCGCCAGCTATTCACTCCACTCCAGAGACACAGATATTGCCAGTTTCAACCTCCTCCTACAAACAAAAAAGACAAAAGTCAAAAAATTAAAATTAATATCACTACAAACACAGTAATCTCAGTTTCTCCATCTTCCCCAATCAAATCCTAATTAAATATTGCATGCACTATGCACATGCATTCATGAAACCGAACTAAACCCAACATTTTATACTCACGTATGTGTTTAAATCTACTTAAATCATCCAAACAATTCAACATAGTCATAAAGATAAGCTGTCAATTAAACTTCAGAACACTTCATTCCAACTTTTAAATCACCGACAAAATATTCCAAGGCTTAGCAAGTACCCCATTCCCAGCCCCTACAACAGCGACCTTCTCTGTAATCCAGTTTAACAACAAATTATGTACTTAGACAATGATTAACTTTTCTCTTACCTTTTAACAATGTTATTAACCCCACCTCCTATGAAAAATACTGAAGATAATGCAGTTTTAAAACTAATTTTTTAGTCCAGTCCACACACTCACTCAACTAATTCATCTGTACACCACGGCACGGTACGGCAAAAAAGGACTTTTTATGGCTTAAAAAATGTGACTGAGAAGCACAAGTTCGCTCGTTCTTCTTCATACAAAAGAGCATGATGATGATGCATTCAACAAATTATCCCATGCACCATCTATACAGCATTGGGAATACGGACGGGCAAAGATGTATAAAAGGTCTATTTAAATATTTTATAGACTTCTTTATGTGTGGGGCATACCTCTACAAAATAGATTCATATACATAATACACACACACTCTTCCAGAAGTTAATCGTGCCACCCATGACTCGGTTTCCCTCGGTCTTGATGCCAACTCTAAAATGTACATAACAAAATATCTTCAATACAAAGTCAACACACAAAGAAAGAATTCTGCACCGGGGCTATGAGGAACCATTGAACTTGCATGCATTAAAATATCGTTTCAATATCATCTTGCTTGTAAAATTGGTTTAAAAAATAAAGTGCAGTTTGCAGTTGACATTCATGCAAAAGAATTCGGACCGGAAGTGGAAGTTTTGTGTAACATATTTCTTTGTCAATATTTTCAAGTTTATGATATGAATGATTTTCAAAGTGTTTGTGTAAAAATAAAATAGTAAAATCCTTATTTAAAAATTGCAATTTATGTAATCCAAGATGTGACATAATGTGCATTTATGATACAATTTATATTGAATTTATGCATCATTCACCAATTTAAAAATATATATATCATGAATTGAAAATATAGCTGACCTAACGTAACTTGCTTAACAGCATCGAACATTAAGCTGCGTGTGTATATATTTTTAATTAAAGGGTGCCCAGAAATTCTTTCAACTGGTATATTAATTAGTACTTCTGTGAGCTTATCAGTAATATTCACCTTTTACAGAGCGACGTCAATAACATGTTGCAGCAGTACTGATTGATGATGATTTTACAATATTAACTATCAATCACAGCCGTCATCTTTCAGCACAATTCACGCACGCATTAAGAGAATAGATGTATATCTACACGTAACAAAAATCCGCCAACATGCTAATTAATCTTTTCGAGCTTTCAAGTTTTTCAAACGCATGCATGCTCGGACACGTTTTTTAACTTTTTTTTCAAAAAATTAAAATTATATGTAGCAAGTTTCTTTTATGATCCCTTTTCATAGTTAGAATTAATTTTTCTTATATCCATCGCGTAATATTTGATTATCTGTCATTTATACTATCAAAAATTCTTTGGCTTGATGCTTGACTTGACTGGCACGCTTAACTGCTTCGAGAAAAAAATTAACTGATCAGAGATCATACTCATTTGAACAAAAATTATCCTACATTATAATACACTTCGATAAATGGTTAGTTAAATATTATATACAATATACTATTTTATATGTTTGCATGTATTTATGTTTGACTATGTGAGAATCTATTGACGTTTTATTTGAAAGCAAAAAAAAAATCACTAACATGTTCTTGATCATCATCTTTTTTACTTTTTTAAATAAAAGTAAATAAGGAATACTTACAATTTACATTTAATTTTCATTAGCTGAGCGATCAAGAGACCCTTGCCTTTTGGTGGCGTGGCACGCGTGTAATGGTGAATGGTGTAATATATGACCCATGATATTGTGCTTATCATCGCATACCTACGTAATTTGAAGCAAAAAACTTTCAACAAGGAGTGTCAAAAGAAAACTTACAGTAGCTTACACATATTACATGCCAAATCGGTTTTCAAATCTTCATTTTTTTTCTCTTCAGTGTCATGATCATCGTGAGAAGTGATCAGTTAACAAATTGCAGCTGAGGAAAAAAGTTAACTGCTGAATTTCCCACAAAAAACGTCATTTACATATACAATACTAATTTGTTATGGAGTGCACAAAAGCCACAATTAGACATCGTTTCAAACCAGGAACGATGATTGGTTTACTAGTTTTGTTAAGTATTTTAACAATTAGTTCGGCTGGTAAAACGTTTACCATTCCCATTCCATTTCTGACGTTTAAACGAGCTCCAGAGCAGCCGAAGAACGTTCTTCTTCAGGTTCAGGATCATCCTCAAGACGCTCATCACCACCACGACATTCATTATCACCAACAGAAAGATAATCATCACCATCTTGACAATGATCATGATCACCACCACCATCACCACCTTCATGATCATGCCCACTTGGACCAGAGTGGAAAGCTGTACCTTCATGGAGACTCCACAGTGAAATTCTACTACAAGGAAAACATGCATGGTAAAAACATAACCAGACAACGACAAACTACTCAAAATAAACTATTTTTAAATATTAAACATTTAAAGTTTGAATTTTTCTACTGCAATTTCTTATTTTAAAGGACCCTCAAATCACGTCGACGTTTATTCTGACAGCTGTCGAGAGGTTCCGATGGACTACTGGTACAACAGACCAAAATCCCTTTGGGCAAAGCACTGCATAACTCTTTACCAAAGTGGCAACTGCAAAGGTCATGGAGTACAAGTTGCAGGATCAGTTTTGGAACTCCGATCCGCGGGAATGCACTACGGAGTTAATTCCTTTAAACCATGTGAAAAGAATATCAGAATAAGGTTTATGCCATCCCCAAAACACAAACATCATCATCATCACCACCATTGAAATTCGAATGCTAAAATTAAAATATTGTAAACAATTTATTATTTTTTAATTTTTTTTATCGCCATCTATTAACTACGTTTATAAATTATCTTGACCGACTGAATAAACATTGAAAACATATCTTATTAAATGCTTTTTCTAAAAAAAACATCTTATAATTTCATGCACTATGTTAACCACTTCCACACTTCCGACTCTGCCCAAACTCTAAATCCAAGTTTTGTAAAACAGCGCATGCTGAAAAAATGCAAATGAACTCGTAAAAGCACTTGTTTCGTTGCTTTGCTTGTTTCAGCTTGTTTCCTACCGACCGACCTAACTTTTAGCCTTTGCACTTTACACAGAGCTTGAGAGTTTTCCCTTTCCAGAATCTCTTCTTGGAGCACTGCACTGGCTTGGTTTGCTGTTGTGTACAAAATCGAAGCTAGCTTTGCTTCAAAACTTCAAACTAAACACGGCAGTTTATTGTTGACTGTAGCGCAGCGACGAAACATTTTGAAATTTTTCCTCAGTCCAAAAAAAAAAAAAGAAACAAGACGCTCAAGTGTCAAGGCTCAAACATCCGTCTCAGGGTCTTTGTTTATGTTTTTTGTCTCGTCTGCCTGTGTACTTTTTTTTGAATGCATTTGCTTTCTGTAAATTCATTCACCAAAAAAAGGTCAACAACTTGACATTTTTTTGTCATTCGTTCGAAAAAGGTGTGGTAAGTAATTTTCAAAAGAAAAATTTCATGCATATTTTTGGTTCTTAAATGATGATTAATTATGTTTGATTAAAAAAATATTAATTACCAACTAACTAATTAACTAATGTTGATTGTATTTTTTTCAAGGGGAGTGCTTGTCGCTTGGCTTGAATTTCTTTTTACTTCAATTTTCTGCTTTGGATTAACTGTTTTAGCTGGGGAGGTCAATAGATAAAGTTGGAAGTTGAAGAAAAGGCATTTAAAATATTTTCATGGACGATTCTGGTTTGATTAAAGTGCTGATTTGTGGTTGTGGTGCGGCTAATGTCGTTAGGGTGCTAGTTGAGTTTGGTTGTGTTAGTGAAGCATTCACTCAGGATTTTAAAATTACTTGACAAAGCGGAAAGTGTAAAGATATGTGTGACAAGATTCTTGTAACGAGCAGTGAAGGGTACTTCCCTTTTTCTGAAGACTCAACAAGCACGCCATTACGTCATACTTTAAGTTCCCCGTGTTCTCTACGCTATTTTAACTCCAGTCCCGACACTTTCTGGAAATTAGAAGGAAACAGCAGCTCATCTGAAAAAGCGTGGTGGAACAGCAAATGGAGTGGAAATGACAGTCAAGAGAATGAATGCAGCGAGCGGTCAGTCCCGGGAACGCCATTTGAAACTCGCATTCCATTCAGACGACTTCCAAAGGACAAATCTCAAGATCATAAATCCAGCATATCTAGTGCTTTTGGCCTTTCCCAGAAGTCGAAGCTAATCAGCAAGCAAAGTCCAATTAAATCCCTTCAGATAACGCGGAAACCATTGGTGGATTTGGAACAGCAACTGACGCCTGAGAAGAATTCGCAGCCGTTGGAACTGGAACACTACGACTACGATGATGATGATACTCCTACAAGCACACCAACAGCGTCACGTTCTTCATCATCTACATCGATTACGTCCAGCATAAGTATATCTCCAATTACCCCACTTGGACGCTACAAGAAGCGATTTGAAGTTGAGGCTAAGAAGGCAGAAGTCAACAAAAACGACTCATTGACTGAAACGGTTACAAAGGATAAGTATCAAAACTTATTGACCAAATACTTCAAGACCCGGAAGGTAATGCAAATGCTGAAGTATCAAAGCAAGCTTGACCAGAAACGAATAGCATTGTTGGAATTCACACGACAACGGGAAGCTGAAATTCCTGACCTGTCACAGGAATGCACTACCCCAATGAACAACGAGGAGGAGCTCGCTTGTACTAAAAAAGAACCAGGTACGGATGTGAATTCGTTGGAAATTGGAAGTAGGGCTGGAGTCCTGAATGAATACAATGAAAGAGGTCATGACGATGAATCTTCTTTAAATGTTGCTTCATTTTTGAAGGTGAAGGAAGAGGTTGTCAGAAGCATGGCAGGCAAAATAGGTGAACAGGCACTTCGTCCAGTTGTGTACAACATTTCCCTTGACAGCCCACCAAGTAAGATGAATCTTTTTATGGATAGGATCACGAAATCAAGAAAAATGTGTGAAAGCTGCGGAAAGAAAATTGCTGTAAAATTAAAGGACTAATTAAAAATTTCAAAATG
>JAQIWN010001585.1:0-19727 GCA_034699025.1 Entomobrya cf. arborea Gr-Col-00668
AGACAGACAGACAGACAGACAGACAAACATGATAAAGTCAATACTTGCTGACGCTTCGCTTTCAGCTACGTAATAATCGTTCATATCTCAGTTTAGAATAATTCCAATTTATATATGTTCGCTCGCTTACAATTTCATACTTGTTAAACTTTTTGAAATTCGAATAAAATTTTAGAACACAATTAAACTTTCTTTTAGGTATGATCTAAGTATGTTCTTCTCTGTAAGTATGTGACCTAACTTTCATAATACACGAAAATCTATAGGTTAAACATAATTAAAAATAAGCCAAGTTAATATTAAATTATTTTAATTTAAGTATTGTTAGGCATATACATATCTATATTTATATATCAAGATTAAGCCACTTCATTGTGAAAATTTGAAGATTTTTCTGTGTCGAATGAACTTTTTTATTCGTAATAATTTCAAAAATAGATTTAAACTTTTTCTCATCTTATCGTGTCTAAATTAGAAAGTAAACATACTCTTGACGTTGTTCTTTCGTTTCATTGAATTCCTGTTCAAGAACATTGCCTAAAAACAAATGATAAACATCAATTTTTACCTTTCACCTATTCAGTGAACTCATTACAAGGGAGATGAAGGTCACAGCAGTGGCGATGACAACAAGAAAGGCTTTAAAAGAACTTCCATTTCCAAAAAGTTCAAACGAACTTATTTTTCATTTCCACAGCATTTTGCAATTTTTACGTAAGCGCATAAAAATATGCAAACTATTTCTTTACATTTCATAAAAAAAACATTTTTGTACTTGGATTAAATTCCGCGTTTCATCAATATCATCACCATCGTCATCCTTTGCTCATTATCAAGAATTTTTCCACTTGAATGCCTCTATACACCATGCATACTTTCCAGGATGACGTCAATGACAACAAATTTTGCCATTTTTCTGCGATAAGCAGATTTATTCTTGTTACCACTTACCACCTTGTTTGTTCTTTCCCACTTTTCACCACTTTCATTCAATCCACCCATTACACAAGTTACAATGACAAATTATACTACAAATACGCAAATTTTCACCAAGAACGTCATTTTCAATTTAAAAAATCTAAAATTGAAAATAATCAGAAATGAAGTGTATACTCAACTTACTCAGTCAACCCATCGCATTTATCCAGCCATCCTCAAAAATTAAATTTCCGTATTAGTAAGCGTGCGTGTGTATTTTCATATTCTTTCTTTATTTAAAAAGCTTCTTTTTTTTGCTACCACGGACGATTTAGATTTTTTTACAGTGTTTTGAGCTGAATTTATTGCTGATGTAATATGTCCAAAAGTTTTATAAACTAAATCTCTATTGAGTTTGAATACACAAAGCTTTGATCCTCTTCATGACGAAAAATAATGTAAGGAAAAAATTTTCCCGGGGAAAATCAATAATAGTCCATTTATTTTTCTCCAGAGAACTTTTGAGATAGGTGTGTTGTGTATACTGCTCTGGATCCTATATGAAACTTTTTTTCATCATCAGAATCAGAATTATGTTCTCAATTTAGAAAGCATATCATTAGCATGCCTACATTATAAGCATGTAATTTATGATACGACGATGATATTTCATGGTTTACGGTTTTATACGATGTTGATTATAATGACGAGTGGTAGAAATTCCAAAACTTTCTCCTATTTTCTCTTTATAAAAAACAAGACGCAGTTTATGAGCAAATGATATGATATGACATGACACGACATGGAATCTTCCACTTAAACCATCTTCTTCATCATAACATCTTGCAAAGTATTTTATAACATTCAATTATGATCTCTTCTGATGAACATGAAAAGAATCTCTTGATTTTCCACTTAACAAAAATGTTTTTCACAATCATCATCATCATTATATTTACTTAACTCTAGTAACTTCATCCATTATACTAGCTAGCTAATAAATAAGTAGGGATCTTAAATCTTTGGGACTCTAGACTAGCCTGTCCCGGAGGAAAATTATATTGGTGCAAAGTATGTAACAGTGTTACTTGCAATTTAATATATAATCCATACTTCCCAAATCCCAAAGCTTTGGCATTTCAAAAAAGAAAAACAGATTTTCAGAAGATAATGCTATAAAATAAAAACCAATCAGTTCGAGTACCAAAATGAGTCCAGAATGTCCCACTTTCCAAAATTTGTGTTTGATTTTAGAGTACATTTATTTCCACAGGGCATGTATCTACTTTTCAAAATCCGGGATCAGTGAAAAAAATCCACGTTCAAAAATAACAAGATCAGACATAATTTATTCCAAGAAACCGCACAATCAGAAAGATTTCAGAACCCCGGCAAAATACGTAGGTAGATATTAAGTGTTTCCACCATTTTTTCCAAAAAAATTGCAAGTAAATTACTTATACTCGATATACGTAAGTAATACCGATGTACGTAATGTAGGAAAGGTACTCTCGCCTTTAAGAACTTTGAAGAATAATTGGTAATTGAATTACTTCCGACAACACTTTTTCTATATTCTTGGTATACTTGACATGATGGTCTCTCTGGAAAGTGGTGGTGGTGGCGGCCTGGAACAATGAAATTATCGTTTCACAAAGTTTTCATTTTCATGAAAGCTGGTGTTTATTCCCGTCCATATGCTGTGCTGAGAATATACACATATGTTTTCCAATGAAAATGGGAGTAAAATCAAAACAACAAATCTATTAAGTAAAATTTATACCATAAACCTCTGCTTTTTGATGATTATCTATAAAAATAAGTTAGAATCCAGTGAGGATTTCAGTTTAAACCATATTATAGCCAGGTTGTGTGCATTATAAATTATAACATTCGTGTTTTTGTTTGGTTAAATTATAATCATCATCTGAAAATCACGTTTTCGCATGAAACTCTCATTCATTAAAATGAGAGCATGATCATTTTATTTGCGTGTGTAATTTCATCAAACAAGCTTTTCAAATGAAATGTGTATAAGTTTTGGAGCTGCCTGCCTACGAACATAAATTAATTTGATTTGTTTTTTATAAGGTATCATCTCATCTAGCCCCAAAAAGCAAAAAAAAACTTGTTAAATCTAATACGCATCTAGCATATCGTCATGTCGTACGATTTCCAGTTCCACTCTCAGGCTTTCAAACTGCTTCAAGCGAAATTCCTAATTTTATGTTTTGTTTTTACGTAATATTCAGTTGGCTTCCTCTTGTTTATAAATTTCAATTTCGACACAAACAAAATATGGAAAGCAATCCGAAATCATTCCTGTCTTTCTTGCTTGTATGTTTTTTTAATCAGCACAGCAACAAATGTATATATTTCGCAATATGTTCCCCATTATAATTTCTCAGTATACTACTTGTACAACATTTATATTCGAATTCTCATGAATCTTCATAGTATCCAGACATAAAAAATAAAAACAAAGGAGAGCTCTGAACTAATTAGCTGAATTTTTTTAACACATTTTACACAGTAAAAAGAATCATTCAACTTTCACTTTACATCTGCAGGCAGATTATTGGTAATAAATGAGAAAAAACTAGGTATAATAAAATTTCTGTCGATTAATATCTAAAACAAGTATTTTTGAAATGGGTTTGTTGACTTTTTTGTTCCTGGAAAATCCTTTGGAAACAGCTCAAGCTCAAATTTTAGTGTTAAATTGACTTCACAGACAGATGTACTGACTTTCCCCCCATAAAATTCATTATAAATCTCAAGCCCAAGCGTTTCTTTAAAACTAATTACACTTCTGATGTCAATACTCTTTTTGGCATCTTAATAACAAAGTCTACAAATGGAAACAATATAAAATGTGTTCGCACAGAGTATATACAGAACAAACTTTTAATTAATCATCCATCAATGACATGCGAGCGAATCAACCATTTTCTTCCAAGTTTTCCATAGAATATTTAAAATACATTTTTGACCATATTTTAAATGGAAACTACGTCATTAGCTTGAAAGAATTTGCATGATTTCAGATTCAAATGTAATGATGTTTTACTTTTTCTCAGTTTCGTAAGACAGGTGGATCAACATCAAAACCAAGTCGTAAAAGCTTTTGGCTTAAAGCTTAAGAAAATATATATTCAAATGGTATTATCTTTTCCATACAGCTGCACTAATACAACTTCCAACTTTCAATATTCTACTTACTCGTTCACTCATATTCCATTCTTTTTTTTTCCTTTTCAAAACCAAAAGGGATTAGGATCAAGAATAGAAAGCCCACTTCAATTGAAAATCCAGGAAAGTAGAGACGTCAGAGTTATATTTCAATTCATACGTGAATTTTAATATGCATACATTTTTTTGTTGTGCGCATATTATATTTGAGTTCATGGACTTCATTTTTAATATTAATTTCCATAATCAAATGAAACCCTCTCTTTTTTTCCCCCTATTTCATCCAATTTTTTCTCATCTCAATCTCATGTCCTATCATGACATGTTCACTAGTTGGGATTCCCTTTTCCCCAATATTTTCATTATTAACCTTTCTCATATCTTCCCCTGTGCAGCTAGTTTCGCTTGGTTTAATCTCAAAGTCAGTTTTCCACAGATGGCCAGCTAGTGAAAGTGAAGGACATGTACTGAATACGAATATCGTATCAAATCATCACAATCTTCTAGTTCGTTTCATCTTTCTTTGGTATTATACTTTTAAAAGGACCTCACAAAATAAAACTTGTTTTTCAAAATATACGGGACCATTTCATCCTACCTTTGGACCAAGTCAAATATACCGAAGCTATCGAATGAGCCAAATTGCATAAAAAAATACAGGGTAACAATTGTTAAGATGGCCAAGGTTACGTAATAGGCTTCCTTATTATTCGGCAATTCAATTCGCAATTCGGCCTAGGTAAATATTCCACCGATAAAACAAAGTTGAATAACAAAAAAAAAATCTACAGTAAAGTGTGCCGTTTAACGGCTGTCATTAAATTACTTCAATTTTTGTAATTATGGTAGTAGCTAGATTTTTCAGTCAGGCTCCTTTGAATGGAATGAAATTGATAATGCAGTCGTATATTTAATAATATGTGTTATTATGGGTTATGGAGCAATATTGAAATGGAATTTGTTCAGATCCGGTTCAGTTGTGGGGAACCCAGGAATTGTATGACTTTCCTTTGTACATTTTTACGATGAGAAGAAAGCAGAGGCTTTTCTTTTTTCTGGAAGAATAGTAAAACTCATTTTTTGTCTGTTTCATCACATACGTTATGTTATGACCAAGTTGAATAAAAGAACATAGTACTGATTTTATGTACTGTTAATATAATATGACGAGTCCCTATTATTTTATAACTTCCCCTAGTATTAATCTTTATCCTTGCCGTTAGCAATGAGTTTTTCTTAGAGAGTTTTATTTAAGAGAGGTCATTTTTATGCTGCTGTTTTACTACTGCTTCAACTGCCACAACAGATTGCGTAACTTTGCTTTGAGTACGATTACAAACGAACTAACCAGCACAGCAAAAGGAAGATGGATGCCGCTTGCTTTCTATTTAATTTTCTCTCAGATATTGCTTTGTTGAATACAGTGTATGTATAACGTACATACTTGAGTAGACGGGTAGACAAGACAAAATTGTATGCTTGTGAAACATCTTGAAAGCTTTTCTTAGATTTTCCAGGTAATGAATGTAATCCAATCAATTATATTTAATTTAAGTTGAAATACAAATTCCAAGAATCCTTGTCTGCATACTATAGTTTATACTTACCTAATTTGTTTTATTGCACAAACTGTATTGCAGCAAACAGACAAACAAGCTAATAAGGAATAATTAAGGGTTTTTGCTGTGTATTTTACAATTTGAATTAGACGAAATATCATACACAACCCTTTGATTAAGTCTGTTGCATAAGAAGATAATAAAATTGATTTGATTGTAGCATCATTTTAAATTGGTCGGAAGAATTATGAAATATTTTTTCATAAACTTATGTAAACTTCAAATGTGTGTCTCGTATGAATAATAATTAAATATTTTGCATGATACACAAAAAAGATGAAAAGATGACGTGATATAGCTATTATATAACACATTTATATAACTTTTTCTTATAAGAAGCTAGAATAGCTTATGATATTTGTATATAAATATTCCCCATTTTTACGCTTGATTGCTGATTTCAGAGTAAAAACAAGTAATGATTTTTTTTGCTATACTACAAAGTTTCGATTTGTTGGATCCGGTAAAAGAGTGCTCAAGCGAATAATATGGTCTTTGTGTTTTGAAAGGATTTTATACAAAAGTTTCAAAACAGTTGCATATTATTAAATCTAAGAAATAAAAAGCGTTTCAAGCTCTGTTTATATAAGAAACTAAGCGGACAGAGATGGAATGACTTTTTTGAGAAGTACATCCGCAGAAATTTTTAATTGTCAAAATATTAATCCCTGGCAGTATTTTGCTCGTAGAATTTTCAAAATCCGAACTATCTCGACTATCGATTTATTACGATTGTTGACCTACTTGTAAAGTAAAAAACCTTTGTCAAAATAATTTAAAGTGATCGTCGAACTATGTATATAAAAAGCACACTGTATTTTTTCTTACAAATTTAATAAAATCTAGCAGCTCATTAGAAAGCTCTCTAACCCTATTTACAACTTTAAAATACTTAAGCTTCTTATTTACAACGATCCTTTCAAAAGTTTGTTGATATTTGTCATCTTGACTAAAGACCATGACATGACCCCCGGGCCCTAAAAAATATTAAATTATATACAGTCATTAATTTCTCACGGGACTCTGCCAACACTCACTCCAGGCAACATACCGAACTTTAGCTTCGATACAAAATGCAAATCTCGTCTCGTCCATCAATCCACTCCACGGGCCATGCCATAAAGAGAATATTCCATAGAATTATCTTAATGTGTTCGTAAACAAGCTCTTTTGAATTAACGACTAGTAAGTCAGTGCTCCTTGCTTTCACGTTTCCAGAGAACTTTATTTTGTCAAAAAATTAAAACGCATGGGGCATGGGACTCTCTCCCTTCTCTCTAAATATTATAAACTCCTTTTAATTCTAGACTGGTTGCTATTTAAATGCAAAATTTTAGCAACAAGCCATGCAGAAAAAAACATGCAAAGTGAAAGCATCATCATCATCATCGCTCTCTTCACTTCACAGATTGTAAACAAGAGTTTTTAGCCTTATATAAGCATACTAGCAGCAGTAGAACGCAGCGCAGTACACCACTCAAAACCCAACATTAAACAAATATCAACATTTTCCTTGAATTCTAAACGAGAGAGCTGAACAGAACTGACAGAGAAAATCGTGGTGATATGAATATGAGGACATATTTTTCTGAGACATGAGTCAAGTCAGCCATTGGGTAAAACGTGTATAAAAATAACCCTTTCATCATCTTCTCTAATAATATATTATTATTCTTGCTAAGCCAACTCTATAATGTGTTGAGCCATTCTTCTTGTTGTCCACTTGTCTTGTAAGAAAAGGACTCTCTCATATTTTCCTCTCTACTTTTTATTACATGTTTTGTAAAGAGCGAGGATGTGAATGATTATGGGGGTATGACATGATGACATGATGGCATGACATGTCATCTCTCAACCAGTTTCTCTCTTTTTCTAACTTGAAAGGTCCTCCTCTGTCCTCTATAACTTGCTGAGAAAATGGATATTTGACGGAAACGTAAAGAAATTTCTGCAAAATTCTGCCTCATGGCATGTTATGATGATGATGGTGGATGGTGGTGATCATGATGTGATGCGATTTTGGCATTCCACTCTCCTTTCTTATTTGCTTTTCATTTCCATCCTTTACCCAAAAATACAACCTTCCATTCCATTCTCCACCGGATTCCTGTGGACTGGAACAGTAAACTAAAGAGTTTGATTGTATTTGTTGATGTGCGTGTTCCAATATTCCTTCTCTTCCAAAAATAAAATCCTTTACTCCACAGGGCACCTCTCATCT
This sequence comes from Entomobrya cf. arborea Gr-Col-00668, assembly GCA_034699025.1. Taxonomy (NCBI): domain Eukaryota; kingdom Metazoa; phylum Arthropoda; class Collembola; order Entomobryomorpha; family Entomobryidae; genus Entomobrya; species Entomobrya cf. arborea Gr-Col-00668. Next base: position 7,951 of record JAQIWN010001585.1, read on the forward strand.
ACTCCAAAACACTCCATTTTATCTATCTCCACTATCAACTAGCTCCTCCACAAAAATATTGTCCATTTGATTTTGACCGTATCGTCGTATCACCCAAACCATGCCCATAGTTCAGTTAACCATTTCGATTCGTTCCATTTCCATTCCATTTCCAATTCCAAAAGCCATGCCAAAAATACCAACCATAAAAACATCACACATAGCATACTTTCCCTTTATACTTCTTTCCCATTCCCATCACACATAATCATCCATAAAAGGTTTGCTTCCTCATGAACACGCTGCTTCACTCACTCCAAAACGACTACTCCAAAAAACTACTCCATTTTCCTTCTTTCTCTTACTCCACACTCTCGTAAATAGGCATACCATATTCTGGTGTTGGTGTTGTAAGATGTACGCTGCTGAGCTGAGTGAGTGAGAGCTTCTGAGCTGATTGTAAGTTGTGAGTTGTGAGTGTGAGTAAAAAACATGCCAGTGAAAGGGTTTACTGTACGTTTTTATCTACAGAAAAAATATAGCAACCTACCTTTTTTCTCATACGCTAGCCACTCGCTCCACTCTATTTTAAGTTTACATCTAGCACTACCTTATCTCTTCTCTTCTTCCCTTTTTTACTAAGGTGAAGAGTGAAGATATATTTTATGAACATCTGCTTTGTAGTGTGTCGTGTCGTGTGGAGTAAATGGTGAACATCTGTAAAAATTGAATAGATCAGTCAGTGCGACAGGCACCAACACCAGCTCCACAGCAGACAGATCATCATCCCATTTCAGATCAGAAACTTGAACAAGGAAGACACGATAACTGTTTTACTCTCTCTGAAGAAAAAAAACCGACATTGCAAATTATAAACGCTTATGTTCATAGTTTCTGTTATGTACAATGTACTAACACACAGTCGTTATAAGTACATAAGTCAATTTCAAACAATAACATTTTCTTTGTGTTGAAAAACAAGGATAAAAATAACAAAAGCTGTTAACGATAGTTAATTAAAAATCAAATTGAAGAACAACATTCAACATTGTTACGTTACTAAACAATTTGGAAACTTGATCGTGGTACATTCTAAAAATATATTTGGAACATAGAAGCTATTTTCAGTGTGTGGAAAAGTGTGTGGAAAATAACAAGTCAATAAACCAAGTGATCGGAAATTCATAACAATTTAATTGGACCAGAAATAAAACCATCCACCCAGGTTGATTAAATGGGTGCAGGATAAATACAACAATTACGGACGAAGAAAAACCGTTACTGGTTTATGTAAGTAAACTAAATTAGTAAAGTAAATTTATACACTTGCATTTAAAAAATATAATATGTGTCTTTACACATTTATATCCAAAACACCCTGTGGCAAAGTTAAAATGTAAGCTCATCTTGCATAAAAATTTTCACGCTCTTCTAAACCTAGTATTTCTGTATATCTGGAAGAGAATAATTAATTAGGTAAATAGACAAGGAAATTAAATAGTTCGAGGTACGCAGTTTCTTTAAGGAAAAGCAAATGAAAGAAAAAATGTAAAAGTTAAGCTGTTGTTGGCCGTCTAATTCCTGCTCAAGGCCAAAGGTTCCATACAAATTCCATTTAGATATTTAAACGAAGTAGTAGAAATATATTAATTTTTGTACATGTCTTGTGCCTAGGTATCTAGGTCTAATCTGTCATTTTAATGCAAACAGTAAAGGATATGGACATAGCTAGGTGTTTATCTGACATATTAGTTACCACGTTTGCGTACACGTTAAGGTTAAAAGGTCAATCGAGGATCAAAATGTCACTGGGACGATAAGTAGTTTAACTCACCTGCAAATAGGCAAGGCAAAGTATATTTAAAGGTTAATGATATGATAAAGCTGTTGTGCGTATTTTAGGTAATATTTATTTTCGTTTTATGATTTTTTCTCATTACGTATTTGATTTATAGCTTCATATTAATCTGCAGTATTCCAATTTGTTTTTGAATGCTAATAAATTCCCTTGAGTATTATAATCTATTATTTGCGTACGTGTTTGATTCGACGATATATTTTGCTTTCATGGTTTTTAAAAAGAAAATCCATCTAGCGCCACTTCTTTTAATCCGCTTTTCATAATACTCATCATCTCACGTTCATCTTCATCATTTAAAAAGTACACATTCCATTAATATTAATAGAGTACATCACTCAGTGTAGTAGGCTAAACGGATGTTTGAACAGTGTACATAAATATTTAATTAGAATCCAAACAAAAACAAACCAAGTTGTACTTGTACACATAACATACTCACACGTTATCCCATCAAAAAAATAAACTAAATCTTCATTTACATCTTGCAAATCTCTGTCTCTTTCTCTCATGTAATCAAAGCGTATCATGTGAAAATAGACTCTAAATTAGAAAATAAACTTATGCAAAGTCAATAGGGAAAGATTTTGCTACAAAATTAAACTTTAAACATGCAAAAGCTTCATCGTATTCCCTACGGCGTTTCCGGAATGTATGTATATTCTATTCAATTTAAAATCTGTGCTTGCCGAGCGAATTATGTAGTCTCTGACGTAAGTACGTCACGTACATACATCACCTCATCATCATCACATACTCACGTACGTAGGTAAACTAAATGGTAACGTCGTAACCGTATCCATTTCTGGATTCCTGGAAAAGAATCCCATTTCAATTTCACTTTGCATATAATTAAGAAACCTTTCACAGGAAAAATAATGTGTTAATTGATAATGAGTGCTTTTTGGGTACTCTGACGTTGACGTTACATATATTTTACAGGAAATGAAAGGGTTATCTAATAATTTTGCAAGTAAATTTCAAAGGTGAGCACTTACAAAGCTTTTTATAAACCCAATATTTAATTTAAAGCTTTATTGAATTACATTAGAAAATCTCATACCACCCCTTTTGCTAAATATCTTGTCACCACACTCCACACCACTCAGTTGACAAACTTTATTTTATGTTGTGAGCTCCATTGCATCAACCGAACATCCATGATACATATTTATGATGTGCGTACATAGCCATCTTGCAAGAAAAACTACATAAGATCGATCGGATGATGTGTTTGAGTCTTGTCTGGTGTCGTGTGCTCTTATTTGTTTGATCTCTCAGGGAAAAGCGACGAAGCGAAATAATGCATGTTTTTTTATATAAGTGTCTACATGACTTGTTAATATTAAAATCTCATTAAATCTTACAAAATGGTTTACTTACATAAGTTACCTATACATCATACATGCATTATGTATAATACATATACTAACGGATAGCTATAGAGATATGGAAACTCAACATGACAAAGTCGTCTACACTATAGCTCCTCCTCCTAAGCAGAAGCGGATCAGCTGATACTATGCTGAACAAATGCAGAACTTTGTAAACATGAACTAACGCTATGCTCAGCTAGGCAGAAGCAATCTACATTTTGATTGGCTCTCTGGAAGCACTCTTTTCTATCATTGGATGGTTGAAAAGTGATGTATGGCAGACTTAGCCTTGTTGAGTTTTTATATCTCTATAGCAATCTGTTAATATATGTGTATAATATGCCACGCCAATATTGAATATACAACGACACCACCGAGACCGACGAGGTAAAATGAGATCAGAATCAATCTCACTCTGTCAACCTTGTGTGCTAGCTAGCTAAATAGAATGAAGTGGAATTCTGCACTAAAAAACTTTGAAGAAAAATGATCGCATGTTTTTGTCCCATATTTTCTTCAGAGAATTTAGAATTCCACAACTCTTCATCTCATGTTATATTTATTAGATGTCCAGCAGCAGCACTCAGAATTAATTGATCTCATAGTCAGTCAGTCATGCCAGCTTGTCACCTTACATAAACATTTTAATCCATCTCACGTTTCCCATCTAATTTTATTAATCTAATGAATAATAACCTAACTTTACGACTCGCAAGTAAAAACATGTTTTAATTTCCATCCAAAAGGTTTAACGAACTTACTACTCCAGCCACAAGAGAAAAAAAATGGACAATCCCCTTCTAAACAAGGTAACTTCCTGGATGCCATGGACCAAAAATGGGCGTCGCTCCAGCTTAGATGTCAGGCCTGTCGATGAACCACCCAATTTATTACTCTCTCTGATTCATCCAGATGTAAATACACAATACACAGCTTGTTTGCATAAAAATGAAGTGATGCACATGCAAATGTCTCTTTAGGCTTTACTTTTATATTTATTTATATTTTGTTTACACTTTTCTTTTTCATTTCATCTCCTTCACAGATCACCGACGTGGTTTTAGGCTTTCTCGACCCCAAATCCCTGTTGTCACTACGCTTAACATGTCGAACCACAAAGGCTTGGGTGGATCAAGTGAAGCATCTCTCTCGCATCCGCATAATATTACACACGGGCATAGGCAACAAAAAGATGAAAAAGGTGCTCAAATCCAAAACGGAATGGTGCAATTTTACCCTAGGCTACGAAAAAATTCCAAAGGAAGAGCATCTCGTCGAATTTTCCCAAAAGCTGGGCTCAATGGTCCGTGTATTTGAAATCGGATCTGTGATTTCTGGCCAAGCCGCTTTTAATCTAATCTCGGCATGTCGTTGCCTTGAAAGTGTGGCATTTCAGGGAATTAATTTTGCAAAAATGTCACCATCCTCGTCATCATCCTCATCGCATCATCACAATCATCATCACGAAACAATGATGGAAGCCCTGTCCCAAAGTTTATCCGGAATAAAAAGTCTGAGCATTGGGAACATTCTATTTACCCAAGTTAGCGAGCTGGATCACTTTAAAACGTTGGTTTTCAAGTGTACAACGTTGAGAACGCTTAAACTCCCTTTTCTCAACTTTACCTCGACATTCCACAAGGACAAAAGGAATAAAATATTACAACAACAAGTTGTCCAGCCCTTAATAGAATATTTGCAGAAGCGCCAAGGGTCCGGGTCAAATTTAAGATATTTGACTCTCGAGCTTTTGAACCCTCTTCAATGCTCGGTTTTCATAGAACTCGCAGTAGTTTGCTATCAAAGTCAAACAATCATTCACAATGTACACCAGTCATTTATTAAAAACATTGAGCCTTCCCAAGAAAACATTCTGGAAACTATTGGAACATTAGATGGAATCAATGAATTTATTCAGCTAAGTCGTTTGAACAATGTGGAATGTATATCTTTATGGGTATCATCAGCCAATTTGTTGGGAGACCGAAATCTGAGAAATCCCAAGTTGCCCCAGTTGAAAAGTCTGAATTTATATTTGGATTCCGTGGAAGGGGAAACAGAAAGGGTGACCACTTTGCTAAAAACTATTTTACAAATGGAGCGACCAACCGTGACCAGTCTCAAGATCTCTTATAGTCGAAAAGGAGTAGACTCTGCGGATTTAGTGAGGGCAGTCGATATCGCAAATAATTTCCAGTATTTGAGAAGATTGGATCTATACCAGTGGGACGCCTTTGATGATGAATTTTTAAGGTTGTGGAATGGAGCTGGAATGAGGCACATTGAAGATCTGAGTTTAATTTTGTGTAGCAATTTGACCGATCATGGATTAATTGGGAGTGATGGGCAGCATCCTGCTATTCTAAAGCTATCAAGTAAGCAAATTGGTTTTTTTCTATCTTCTCGTACAATACATTGAAATTGAACTGATGGCATTTTTAAAAAGTAATTTGTCTAATGGATTGTATAAAATACTATGCATAACTATTATGCATACATTTTTATAAGCTGCTATCCTAAATTGAATGACTGAGTCCTCCCCTGAGCAGTTTTTAATTTGTAACGTAACAAAGTTCGAACTCATTAGTAATTCTCTAAAGTAGTAGCCTTTTTCAAAATTATTTCAATTTAATGAAATTACAGAGTTTGTCTGTCCGTCCGGTCACCGGAATTCGGAGTTTGATGTCTTTCCACACAAAAACCATTATCATTAGAATATTTTTTGCTACTTACTTATATTCGTTTACAAATAAAACAAGCAGCTTACAAAATAACATATATACATGCCAATTTACTGTATTTCCCACACAATTAATCTCAAAACTAATTTTTTGCGCAATTTCTCTCTTCTTTTCATGTTTTTCTCTGCCGTGTGCCCGGCCATATCCTGTTTTTCGTCCTAATTAGATCTTCGAGAGCTCCACGTCTCCTCGCTGTATGGAAGCATTACTGATGTCACATTGAGGCTAGCCATTCGCCACATGAAACTGAGAAAGTTTCGCTTGTACTCACAGTCGGTAAGAAAATACGTGCATGCAATCATAACACACCTATATTTCCATGAAAAGAGAAAGCTTTTATCTTTCTTTCCCAATTCCCTGCCTTTTTTATGCAACTTTTCCCCATTCCAATTCAAACAAAACCAAACCACCAGCCAAAGTAAAACCATGAGCGTGAGAGATGCGTTAGTTCACTTTTTCAGAAGCATTATTATAACAAAAAGATCAAGCCATGAGGCAAAATGGAAGAGAAAAGTGTATTTTAAGCTTCTATAAATTTTCTTCTGCTCTTTTTTATGCCCAAAAAGCAGAAAAATAAGGTAAAAGCAAAAAAAGATACGTGAAAGCTGAAAGCATCTTTCTCTGCTTGCCTGGTTGGTTGGTTGAATATTTTTACTTTCCTTTCCTTATACTACATACTTGGTTGAGTGAAAGGAAAGTTAATGCTCTCTGATTTGGTTTGATTTGATTGATAGTTACATTTTTGCAGAGTAAGCCTCTTACATGATCATTTTTTTTACATTCTCTATCTCTATTCTGTACACAGGTAACTTTCTCTGGCTATTCGGCTCTAATGGATGGCAGCTTTTCTACCCATATTGAATATATTCATGGATCCAAGCCGTTCGACTGCAATCAAAAAGAGTTTTGCCAGCTATTGAGTGACATTAAAAATGTAAAGTACCATTTTGTTGAGACACCAAAGGGGACAGCGGTTGCTGGGGCGGCGGGTAATGGCAAAGGATGCGGAACAAGGAGCAGTAGCCAAGAGCTGAGTTGTGATGGCAGTGATGATGATTAAATTACAAAAGTGAAAAAAGGTCACACTTCATCCCGTCGTACAATCAAATTTATGTCGCTGTATTGTAAATTGGACAAAAAATGTTCCAATGTAAATATGTATACCATACACTTATTTCTATTGTTAAAAAATTCACTCGAGTATTTTACCATAAAAAAAATCGCACTCCAAAATTTAAAACGTGTATAAAAGTCACATCATCGTAATTTTTGTATGTTGTCACATTATAATATATTCTATTAACATACACTAGTGCAACAATTAAATGATAATAAAGTTAAATAAAAAATGTGTAACAATTGCATGGTATAAAAATCATAGAACCAACAAATGTAACAAAGTACTTTAAATATACTATTATCTGTAATTGATTATACCAAAAATTTCACTAAAAAACAGATGAAATTTTTGACAATGTTGATTAATTGTTACAAATGCATTTATATAAGAATATATATTGTGTAGCCTTCAATATTGCAAAGTTTGTATACTGAAATTGAAAGTGATTTATTCTAAAACAACCAATTATTGAGCATATATGAACATTATGTACAGTTTTTTGAAAATGAATGGGATTTTCCGGATGTTTGCACAAAATATTAATAAACTAAAAATCTCATGAAATAAAATGATGAGGGAATAATGATGCGGGTAATGCCTGACAGCTAATTCATTTTGAACAAAGTTGCAATTAAAACCAAAAGTATTACTTTTGATTCCAATTCCAGCGTTCATTACTCCCTTGGCGGGATATAAGCGGATGGCGAAAAATAGAAATAATTACTTTGTTTTATTCCAAATGATATGATTAATGTAGTAACATGATATGAAGATAAGAGGAAAACAAGAGCAATGATTGCCAACGGCCATACAGGAAATTGAGAACCAAGGCCATTTCAAAATAGCAAATTTTCCCCTCCCGGGTAGATTACATTAATGAAGTAGATATCATCACACCAACATCATAAACCACACACTCCACTTATCCTCCTCTGCCATTTCCTCATCGCAGTAGCATCATTCATTATCCTTTGCTTGCCTCTCCTCCTTTTGTACCATTTGCTCCATCATCGTATCCGGCCTAAAAAAGAACTCCATTTCCAGAATCTCAAATTTCTCACTCACTTTCATCACCGTCACACCGAAAATCTCAACTTTCCCGTTGTGCCCTTCCACTTGCAATGTTTCTCCTGTCCGCATTGGACACTTGAGGTCTCCACTCATGTAGCCCCAATGCCGAAACTTGAAGACAACCCTGGGGGGAGGTGAGTATACTTCCAAAACTTCCAAGGCAAAGCCGCTTTTAAGTGCTTGCCGAAATACTTGATGAGATGCATGGGGATCGGATATATGGACTGCTGAGTAGTATTCCGTATTTCCCAGAAATGCATTGTAAGCACCAATTTTTCCAACTTGTTCCAAGGATTTCCACGGACCGCCGTTTACGGATATACGAAAGTTGGAAGGAATTACTGTAGACCATTGTAAAGGATTGGCTTTGTGGGAAAGTTCCTTTTCCCAATTTTTTATTAAGTTGGTAATAATGTCTTCAAGGGATCCAATTGGGTGGACCTTTGTTCGTTCTGTATAAAAATGAACTCCATACAAATTAAATCAATCAAAATTGGAAATGTTTGTATGCGCTTTCTTACCTTTATCGAATAATTCATTGACTAAACTATAGTCCGGCTTTGACCCAGTAATCCACTCAGTTTTCTCATCACTTTCATCCAAAACAGAGTTCAAATTCTTGACAAAATTAGGCAGTAAAGCGTAATCCAAACCGGTAATTTTTTCCATTTTATTTAGGATATTTTCCTTGTAAAAATAATCGCTAAACTAATTTCAGGTCAATATATTTGTTTTTGTTGTATGTATATTTTTATTTCCAATCTTCTCCGCATCAAATTGCCAAAATGAATATAAGCAAGGTAGGCAGTTCAACAATTTATCGTCACATCAGCAATTCTTGCCTTGAAGCCATATCTTTTATGTTTTTTTTTACATTTACTTATCCATCATCCATGAAATTGTCATGCATTTCATTGTAATGAAATTGAAAACATAAATAAGTAAAAAAATGACAAACAACCAGTTTTATACAGGTAGTCTGTTCAGTTCACTGAAGGACATACATAAGCTAGCTTTGGTAAAATGTACTAAAAAAAAGTCAAAACCAAAGGCCATCTCTGCATCTCTCTCTACTTTACTGGAATTTACATAAACTGGTTTTGCTTACGTTAGTGGATTAGCTGGAAATGAACACAAGCTTGAAACTTCATCATGAACAGTTTGTTGAGCATCAGACAATCAAGCATCGTATAATAAATACTGATTTTGATCTGACTGCCATCATACATACAAGCATGATGATGGATGAATAGTAAAAATGGCATTTATCGTAAATTAAGAACTGGACTCGAGATGAGATTGCAAAGAGATGGATGGGATCAATAGTGAAAAATAAAATACCATCATGTGTATTTTTTTTTACATTTTTGCCAGAGAACTTTAGCGTTGTAACATTTTGTTCTGTTGAGAGTTAACCAATTACATTTAAGTAAAAAATAAATTCTATCTGCAGGAAATGGTCTGTTCTGACCCAAATGAATTTCTTGAATTTCTACTTCTGATGTAAAATATTCCATTTCTTTTCCATCGTTAACCTAATTGTAAATCCAAAGAAAAAACGCAGAACAGTCATAAATTATGTCTTGTAAATTATATTTTGGAAATACAACGAGCGTTTATCAAATATTTTATTGACCCGACGTTTCGAATCGACCTCGATTCCTCGTCAGGGGATTTTAACATAAGTAATAAGAAATGATCTTACAGTGAATAGTATTTAAAAACTCATAAATGTTGATAAGCTAATATCTAATCAATGATAAATAAAACTATGTCACATTACAGGTGAATCGAATATTTTATGTATTTCAATTTAAAAAAATCTTTCTTTTTTCTATATTCTCCTCATGCCCCAAAACAAAACTTGCCTTTACAAATCCGCAAATAGTCCTCCGCAAAATATGTAATCTCATACTTTAGAATTTCGTTAAATCCTTGGCCTTGAGTTCATGCATCAACCAACTAAAACCTCAGCCCAGAACAAGTACAGCATTATTTCCATTTTATCCCTTCCCATTCCAAATTAACAATTTCTCCTTGAGTTCTTAAAATCTATTTCCCTTTTTTAGATGACATTGTTAGCGATTTTGTGTAGGTTAACCAAGGTAGAAAAGATTACACAACTTTGTTAAGTACTTTTACTTACATAAAGTGTGCAAACATTGTAAGTCATCATTATTTTATGTGATTACTAAAAGTAAAATTCGATTTCTATACTAAAATGAGTGATGTTTTATAAGTGATGATGATGATGAGAAAAGAGCCACTTGATCCATCTAACGATAAAAATCCATCAAAAGATAACCTTGCTTTTTTATTATTACAATGTAATAAACCAGCAGCTGAAAAGACTTTGGATTTAGTACTAAATTTATTCATTTTATCTCACTCAAGTCAAACAAAAGAGGTCAAATCAAGAGCCACATTATTTACAAGTACATGAAAGCCATTTATTTTGCATTAACTCTAGTAATAACTAAGGTGGCAGGTGGCAGTATACATAACAGCCTTGAAAGCTTATACTTCAATATATTTGTGAAGGGGGGGAGGGGGGGAAAGGAGGGCATTTCGGGAAGTTACATTAAATATTCTATTTCTGTTATAAAAGCTGTTGGTCGATATGAGTATGAAGTGGCGATGATGTGTGATAATGTTGGAAAGCTGAAGGCTGTCAATTGTCACTTTGAATTATTAGACAAGCTGGCTATTATTTTTTGTCTCCAGCACAGCAGAGAGGCGGAGAGCTCCTTGAATAACAGTCAATAAAATGCGTTGTTTGTCAATGATGTGTATTTTCGGATTACATACAAGCTCTACCTGTGGAGTGTTCGACAAGTATACTGAATTTTCTTTGACCTGAAAATGACAAACAAAATGTTTTCATTTGAAATTGAATACTAAGTCTGTAGGCGATTCGATTTATAATCCATACTCAAACTTCGTGTGCTACATTAGACGGATGGACAGATGGACACCGACACGGCTGAAGAAAAGAATGTCATAACATAACATAATTATAACAATAGTTATGTTAACCTGAGATGCGCGTGGCTTGGCTAGAAATGTGACATTCGTATGACTTTTGGATAATAAATAGAACAAAAACAAACCTAAAAATACGATGTTAAGAAAACCTTTCAAGTTATCAGCCCGTGGATTTGGATTGAAAATCTTAAAAAGATACATATTTGCTTCAAAGAAAAAGATAAAAAAAAGTCACGTATCCTGTCCATTCCAGACATATTTCTTCCAAGATATCTTCACAATAATTGTGTTAAAACTAAAATCATATATTAAATACTACTAAATGCTCGTGTTTGATAAGAATTTCATTTCGCACAATAAAGTCTGGAATACTGAATATTTTCTTTGTTTCTTGTCCGCGTCACTAGACAAGGCAACTTAAAAGAGAAAATATTTTTAGCTTGAAGGTGAAACCAGAACAAGATAAATTAGATTTGTTAATTATCATAATGATATCATCATGAACTGCAGTGTATTGTCTGTGTTACTAAACCTTAACCAAAAAATAGTTCCAATTAGTATAACTTTAGTTAGTAATTCATTTGTTAAACAAAAACACGTTTAAACATGTTTAAACATTCGTTTTTAAACATGTTTATGCTTTTTAC
>JAQIWN010001586.1:0-19726 GCA_034699025.1 Entomobrya cf. arborea Gr-Col-00668
TGAGCATGCTTCATTAATTTCTCGAATAAGCTTGCTCATGAGAATGCTTCATGAAGCCTCAAACTGCAACCTCTAGTCGTAAGTTAGCAAAATCGATGTAAAGTTTGGGATTTGATGTCAAGCTCTTATAATATTTGCTGATAAAGGTTTTATATTTATTTTCATTTAGATTACTATTTGCATTATCTAAATTTTGGGAGGTTGGAGATACAGTTTTTGTTGTTTTAAGGAAACGTCCGTTAATTTTCCTCCAGTGGTAAGTAGATTATATTATGTCAATAATGCAATCTAATCTGTAAGGAATGCAATAAATTTTGAAATGGTATCCAATATGACGAATAGGTACCACCACATCGTCACACTATGGGTCGTCTGGACAGTAGGTAGGTTAAGTGTATCTAGAGTTGAGTGAATTCGATTAATTTACGAACAATAAAGGGCGCAGGTATGAAACAGAATCTCGGTTTTATCAAAAAAAATTGTTTTTAAAGCTCCCCTAGTTGAGCCCATCAGTCGATGGTATGGTGTTTTAAACTATGGTGTACATTGGTTAATGTATCCAAGCTACTGATACCAACAGTTTTTCTGTAAGTTGTCTGGTTTGGAAGAAATAGGGCTTCGAATTTTCAGAATTTAGAATTTTAGCATATTGAAAATTTTTGACGACTTGTACTTTGAAGGCCCATAACTCACTACCAGGAAGTTTATTTTAGCTGAAACTTTCATCAATAGATTCAACTTGAAAAGGCGAACAAAACTGAACAAAAACCAGAAAAAAAATTTGGGGCCCAAAAATTGCCGTTAACGTAACCCGTCCTTTCCACAAAAGTGGGAAGCAAACATATTTTTCAAGTTTATTAATATCAACCTTTATTTCATTTGAAAATTTCACAGATGCAATGTACAAAACTTAATCATACAACTTTAATTATATTCCCAACAATTTGAGCAATTTATTTGAAGTTCGGTGAAATTTTCGGTTTCACCTCATATTGACTCATGACACTCAATAAATTTTAGGATAAACTGAAAGTAGAATTGCGAAACACATTTCCCCACACAATAACAAACAGATACTTAAAACAAATACCATACGGATTTCTTTCCGAGTTAACCGCCCTAAAACTCATGGCCTCCAATCGCTCGAACCAAGGAATAACCATGTCGTACACCACAGAACGTTCTACTGGAAGCTTGATTTTTACAAAAATAACTGATCAAATGGCAGAATACCTGTCTTATCAAAGTCGTCCATGAGCATATTCAAGATTCAAGCTTAAAAACTCGTCCCCTTTCATCAAAGACCACTTCCGGTCCCGGTAAGAGTACATCATACAATTTGGGATGAAGGGGAACTGAGAATACCTGTTACTCACGCCGTACAGCTCTTTAATTCCGCAAGCCCATTTAGCAGTCAAGACTCCTTCTCCAAGTTGGTCATCTTTGTAGGGATAATTGAATATGGGAAAAAATCATGATTTACAAGGTTGGTGCCATTTTTTCGAGCATTAAAACAAACTTTTGTCTTTTTATTCTCATGGCGAGTAATATGGCTGCAGAGTCAATTGGCATCCAATTTAGAATCATCAGCTTCCGGTCCCACAAATCTGTTTCTGGTATTGAGGATTGATTGTTCGAGTACATGTGCCATAGATGTTAATGAATTTTCAGGTGAGCTCCAAACTTGACTAGGTAAAGTTGGAGAGCAAGTGATGCCTAAAACCGTGGTCCAAACGACGATCCCAAAGGAGACCACTTTAGTGTTCACTGCCATTTTACTAAAAAATGTAACAGAACTACATACAAGTTATTTATTGAAAAGTTATCATCGCAATGCTTTAAAATGTTGTACATGAAATATCATTTCTAAAAACTTATTTTATCAAAGTGGTAAACCACCACACACTTGAAGTAATAAAGTTAACTAATTAGTCTTCACAAAGTGTCGCAAGTTAAGGTTTGCATGATTTTTTAAAGGTAAAGTTAATTAGGAAGTACAATTAGTTTATTTCGTTATTAGTATCGGCATATGAAACATTACAATCAAACCTAAACTTAAATATTCTGCTTGACTGAATATAACTTTTATGCCCGTTTTCCCTAGATATGTATGCAATTAGGATGCAAGTAAACCAGAGGAGAAAAGTACGTGTGTATTTTAGTGAGGGTGATTGTTAAGTTGTTCATCATGTTTTCATTGCTTTCCTTTTTGGAAGAGCAGCATTCATCCATATATTTATATTTTGCGAGGTGAAAGTAGTAATGCATGTACGCAGTACATGACACCCTAGAAATTCATTTAAAATCTGATTAATGGAAAAATTGTACTTCCTCAGCATTAGGATCACTTCATAGCTCATATTACTGCATCTATTCTATCTGCAATATTTAAGGCCGTTGGCATTTCTTGTTTTATGGATTTTTGAATGAATATTAGGGAATTACACAAAATAAAAATAAAAATTCGAAAAATAAGTATGACTTTTAAAAGAAAAACAAAGATAATTGTATGAAAACATACGCAACTGGTTATACAAGACAGTACAGACAGACAGGACGTCCATAAAACCACACATGCTTTTTGTTTGATTAATTCTGTTTTTTGTTGTTCTGTTGTTTGAAAATTTATAAAAAAAATGAATAAAAATTCAAATGTAATCAGATAAAATATATGCAATGCTATCATATTTAAGTAAATGCATAACTGGAAACAGTTAAAATAAAGTTATAAACAAGCTTACAATACACGTGATAATCATAATGTCTTTTATTTGCTAATTGAAATTATCCTGCATATTTTTAACAATCGACAAGAGGAAAAAATATTAGTTTTATTTGTTTTTACCAAGTGTAAAAAGAGCACATGTACATACATTTACACACTGGAATAAATTTTATACTAACGCATAGCTCTATAATCCCTTTTCAACCCATCTTTGCTCAAAACAATTTGCCATAACTGTAGCTTTCTTTTCTGGAATAGTGCCCTTGCAATCGACAAATAAGCTATCCACATTCTGTAAAACGGCTCGCCATATTTATTCTCAAGTTTTGGCCAGCTATTTACGAAATTCTGTCTCCAGCAAAACAACGTTTTTGCATAATCCAATCCAAAATTATGCCAGTCTTCAATAACAAACAAATTGCTCGTACTTTCCGCAATATCAATAGGAGAAGGAACTTGGCCATTAGGAAAAATGTATTTGTTAACCCATACGTCAGACTTTGGTGGAAAATCTAATCGATTTCTTCCAATCGTATGTAGTAAAAATATTCCATCATCCACCAAACATTTTTCCACGACCTCAAAAAACGTTCTATAATTCCAATGTCCCACATGCTCAAACATACCAACACTAACAATTCGATCGAATTTCTCATCTACATTTCGATAATCCTCAAGTCTAATATCAACAGGTAGTCCTTTACAAAGTTTTTTACCATAATCAACACCCTCTTTTGAAATCGTAACACCCACGCATTCGACTCCATATTTTTCCGCTAGATACTTACAGAGTGTACCCCATCCACATCCAATATCCAGCACCCGCATTCCAGGTTTTAGGTCAAGTTTCTTCGCAATCAATTCCATTTTGTTTACTTGAGCCTCGTCTAAGCTTTTAGCATCCTTCCAATAGCCACACGTGTACTGCATCCATGGATCCAACATCATTTCAAAAAGATCGTTTCCTAGAAAAAACCACAAAACCGTTTTTTTAATCATAAATCAAAAATCAAATCTCACTTTAGTGTAAAAACTTACCCAGATCATAATGCACCTTTCCAACTTGAAAAGCTCTTTTTCTGGTTTGCAAATTGAAAGCAAATAACTCGAGCCACTCCAAAGTTACGTTCCACCAATTGCGGTATAAACTCAATAAATTGTTTTCTAGTATCCTTGCAGCAAATTCACTGAGATCTTCAATGTCCCCCATTCGATCCCAGGACTTATCCATGAACGATTCTCCATGAGCTAATGTACCTGTGTTTGCACATCTGGCAAAGTACAAGTTATCGTTAACTTTAATATGAATAATCTTGTTATACTTTATGCTCTTCATAATCAGTTCTTCTTTTTCCGCTGATAATTCTTCTTTGTCACCGGGGCAATGTAAAACTACACCAATAGAAAGAGCCAATTCTTTCCCCTTCCTTTTCAGTAAAGGATTGAACAACTTTAAAATTTGGAATTCTATCCATTTATAAACTCGAATAAGGGCCACAATTGTAACATACATTACATAAATTGGCCAAATCATTCTAAATATTGGGATAAACGTAAGTTATAAATCAATACACAATGTGCTCAGTTTAGTGTTCTAAAGAAAAGTATAAATGTTTCAATCCTAAACGTTGTTAATATATGTTTCTTTTCTCCATGGTCATGGTTGTTGATTTCGGTAAAGATATTACATTAACAAAGAAATGTATCTTACATCTAATCTTGTGTATCTTCATGGTTGCTTGAATAATTCAGATATTCAGCAGGGAAATGATGAAACAAACGTTTTTGTGAAATTTCTCTGAAAATCTTGACTGGAATGAAAAGTTTTCGGCTCAAACGAATGTCGTTTAATTCGATTTCGTCTAAAAAAAGATGTACTATACCCTTTTCGCCAGTAAAACTCCGATAAATACTACGTTTCTAATAAGCTTTTACAACAATTTATTTATAACGACCCAAATTTGGTAATGTAAAAGGATGAAGGTTTCAGCTCAAATGAACCACTTTAAAGAAAGTTGTAGCCTAAACAATCAAATTAAATTTTCAATGTTTGATTTATAACTGTCACATTTTTCGGTCTAAACTAAAGGCAAGTATGAAGTCAAGCTGACCACATAACCTCGTCATAGCATTTAAGATTATTTTTTCCATTTGTTGTGGTATTTTGTTTACCTATAAAATTTATTTTGTTTTTTGAATTTTTGTGAATAAGTTTGTTTCGCAAAACCTGTATATGGGACGGATACATATAAACAATATGGTATATGCCTAAAAATAAAAATAATTCGTCCCAATATACAATAAGCTTAGCTAACTAAATTATTACTAAAGGATGATCCGATTGTACGATATTCATATATTTCTCAAGATCAAAGAAAACCACAGTGAGTTTAATGTATTATATTAGGTTTGGATGCCATATTAATCTTGATCCTAAACAGAGTCGCGTAATGGCAAAATTTATATTTGTCATCAAGTCAAAATAATATACAACTGTATGAGCAAAACTGTCTTTCAAAATGGTTGATTATAATGGAAAGATGAACGATCATCATTTGGTAACTGGTACGGAAAAAAGCTATTTCAGGTAACCATGAAAATAATTGTTTTTTTCATGGTTCACTGATGTTTTTTAATTGATTATTTTTTCGTAGCAAAGATTTAAAAGATTGAGACCACAGAATGTTCCCAAATTATTACTTTGCCGGGTACCGACAACTTTTTACACTGTAATTTATTTTGTTACACAATATAAGATTTAAGTATCTGATACCATTCATGTCGTAACAGAATGATTCAAAATTTATTAATGTGGTTTTATCTTGTATAATAATTATCATACGAACATGTTCATAGATATTTTTTATCAGAAGAATTCGTTATAAACCTCTTCTTTATATTATCGCTATGCATCATAAACTTTTATAACAAGTACTATTTTTCAGAAATCATTAGGACTTTTTTTCTTTGAATTTCTATCATTAACCTTAGTTTTGGTCCTCTTCTAATAGTGTAGATACAAAACTGATACTACGCAGTTTTGTGCCATTACATGCATAACGTGTAATTTTGCACCTTTTTTACGTAAAACTTGGATAATAACTTTTGCTTTTATAAAGTTAATTACTTTCGAAAACATCTTACACAATGGACAACATTTAGAGGTCAAAATTTAGAGCGAGAGGACAAACAATCTATTAATGCAGCCAATGTAAAAACTATTAAACGAAAGATCGATGTCTGCTTACATATTTTATTTTAATGTGATAGACATAATAAAACTGTAATCCTTAAGTTTACGACAGCAAAAATGAGGTGGTAGTCTATGGGACTTCAGAAGAGCTCTAGATTGATTCAGTCTGCTCAAGATTTATACAAAATCGATTTGATATAATCAAAACACAATAGACGGCCTGACATCAAATAAAAAGATCGATCACTTATTTTAGCCAACAAATATCAACCATAAGCTGATTTGCTAGGCAAATGATTGAGCAGATGATTTTTCAACTCGATGAAAACAATCAGCCGATGATCTGATATTTTTTTTAAAAAATCAAAACGCCGACCATCATATTTTCATGGTTCAATTTTTAGATAGCTAGGAAATAATCGATAATTTTCACTTTCAGAAAAAGCTTCTCGCCAGGAATGGATGGAAATTTTCATCGATTATCTCAATTCTTTAGCAAATCATCCAAAAGGTGAGGCCCAGTAATGAAATGGTTAAAGTTTGTTCAAGAAAATTTATTAAAATCGTCTCTAGATGCTTCAAAATAAATTGATAAACTAGTTCAATAGTTTAGACTGGAAGAGACGAATTTTCGACAATGTATGAATTTTATTTGTAACAAAATTCAGCTTTTGCAACACCTTTCTTTCCATTAAATGCTCATAATTTGTAATTAAAAAACTAGTTTACATTTTTCAACTGATGCAAATATAGTTATTTAGGGTTAATAATTTTTGTTATTTTCCTCATTTCATCAGTAATACAGTCATCATCCCAACCCCACGCATTACTCACTGCCTTTGAATCGTCTAGTGTACTTCCAGGCTGGCACATTTCTTTGCTAGATTGATTGTAAATGCTGAATTTTGGGGCAACACGAGAACCGTCACCAGTTTTCTTCGCCTTCTCATTTATCATCATTTGAGGTACGGTTTTCAAATCCCATGCCCAACCCATCCAAGCAAAGAAATCAATTAGTGCTGTGGAGATATTTATTTTCCATCCAAACTCGGAAGCTCTGTAGTCCCATGGAAATGTATGGTGGTAGTTATGCCAACCTTCCCCAACTTTAAATTAAAATAAAGGTACTAAAATAATTGAGTAAATCAACTGGTACAAAATATGGCTTAAACATACCAGAAAAGAATGCCACGATTTTGCTGTCAACTGAGCTGATTGTTCTATGCCAAAGAAGTAAATGCTCATTTGATTTGATAACCATTTTTAAAAAATGTATAATTTTTGGGTGATTATGTCATACTTGTCATAAGGTTTATCTCCATAAATATGAGCAAAACTATTCACAATAAATGTAAAATGTAGAGTCATCACATAGCTTCTACAGTTAGCCAGGTAACCGTAAAATAAGGGCATGTCAAAAACGTAATAATATACAGTGATAGGAATGAGATAGTGGAAAACCGCTACAAGAGTATTGTACCACCTGCAAAATTTTTGTTAAATATTAAATAATTGTGGTAAATGACAAATAATCTAGTAACGTAAACAAAAATTATTGATTTTTATTTACCTGGATTGAAAGCGAACAATCGGGTCATTTTCAAGGTCTGGCATGTCAAACGTTTTCAATTTTTCTTTCAGTTCTTTTGTTTTAGGTTGCAACAGCCAACCAATATGGCTGAACCAAAAGCCTCTTTTGGAATTGTACGGATCGGCATCTGTGTCTGTATACTATTGAATATAACGGTAGAAAATACAACATAGTTATTTTTATGCTTGAAAATGTAATATATATTTTGATGGACTTACCTTGTGATGAATTCTATGGTCCAGACACCATTTATAAATTGGATACTGCACAAATGCAAAAATTTAAATAACAAGAAAATGAAAGCGACTACTTAAATTGCTTAATGTTGAACTATTAAAAAAAATTGTCACCTGGTGGCTTATTGTTTGCATCAACATTAGGATAATTTGCAAAGGCATATTGGCCTTGAAGGTCTTATGTGTCCAGTATCTGTGGCATCCCATGGTTGTGCCAAAACCTCCCAGTAGAGTGTAAAAGAACTCTGAAAAGAAAAAAACGTTTAACGTTAAGATTGAAATTGAAAAAAAATAAAGTAAAAATTTAGTCATAAATATTACCAAACGCAAAGGCCATCGGATTGACCTCTTTCGTTATGTGAAATATATAACAGTAGTATAATGCTCCTATGTGAGCAAACCCAAGAACTATAACATTATGGACGTATTGTTCATATCCATGTGGCTTTTCAAACCAAGAAAAACTTTCATCTATTTTTGTCTTGTCCCCTTTTTTAAAAGATGTTTCTGAATTATCCACCTTCAAGTGGCCAGTTGTAGTTAACTCTATTTTTGGTGACGGTGACATAGTTTTCTGTATTTTTGAAATCGAATTGTTTTAGTTTAAACAATCTGACCTACTGACTTTGTATCGTACTTTCTTGTAGAATTTGTTATATGCAGAATGCTTTTGTGCTATTTTTACTATTAAATAGAACAACTAAATTTGATGCTTATGCAACCATGTCTCGAAGAAAAATATTTCAGTAGGAGAATGTCTGGACGAAATAAATTGAAACTACCCACGATGCTTCTCAGTTTCTTTTTTCTGCAAAATTATAACGATAAATTCAGTTTATGAATTATTTTACATCAAAATGCACTCATTATCTTATCATAAGTAGCACGTTAAATTGTTCTATCGTTTTAGAATATATTTTTTGCTACAACAGCGGGTTTATTAAGAGTAATAATAACTTGTCATTATTGCCACAAGGTCGTTTCGCCAATTGAATTTTGCACAGACGGTCTATTTTTGATTACCTGATGAAATTATCTGATCATTGATCAAGTTGCATGTATTAGATTTATTTCTCTATTTATTGTTTCCTGTAGAAGCAAAAATATACTTCTTATAAGAGAAGCAGACATAAAAGTAATTTGATGTTATAAAGGTTCCATATTATATTAACTACGGCACTTATCTTCGATGCCATATAATCTTCAAGAATGAAAATTCGGATGAGTAATTTGAAGAAAATAGACAAGATGTACGTACATTTTTAAGTCAATTAAAATATCTACCCCAAAGGAAAAGTGAGAATATTATTTCTGATTTCAAATTTAGTTAGTTGTCAGGTGTCTTTCAAGACGAAATCATTATCAAAACGCAAGAATCTGCGTTAATAAATTTATGTTTAACTCTATAATTTACCATTAGTTTAAAAGTATACTTAATAATATCTTTTTTAACTAATTAATTCTTCTACCACAACTTTTAACTTGTCTTTTCTATTGGATATCTTCATATCAATGGCAATAGATATTAAATGACGTTTTTCATTTCTTGTTGTAACCTTCCACACGTGCCAATCATGAATACAATAAAAACTGGCATGCAATTTAAAATGTTGTATTCCACGCATCATATCTTTTCATCTAGTTATTATTAACCATTAGCCATTCATGTAATCATTTAAATCACACTAAACTATAAAGCTCCCAATGTATCATTTTAGTGGTTCATTATCCCCTCATCGTTTTGGTACGATGCTTTAATTTAAGTATGGCTAATTATTTCACTTTGAAATTCGTATTATTAAACGTTTTCTTCCTTTATGATTCTTCGGTTTTGTCTGGAGTCACAAGTCATACATATACCAAGCCAACCCACACAGTGTTTAACTTTTGACAAAGTTCTATTATTTGCTAATCAAAAACAGGACACATTTTCTGGTAGTTATTTATATTTTCTTAAAACTTGTCCATTATTGTTTCCCTCACCCTCGTTTCAACAATGAATAGCAGTACTTACGAAGAAATTCTGAGACAAAAGCCTTTCGGATGGGCTTTTGATGATTATCAAAGCTTCCAGTTTGAAAGGATTAACCCTTTTTACTGGCAAAAACTTATTGATGACAACTGGAAACTGTCATATTACGCTATAATTTTGTATCTCATCACTATATTTGGACTCAGAGAGTACATGAGAAACAGACCTGCATTCGAGCTTAAAGGACCACTTTTTATGTGGAATTTATTTTTGGGGATATTTTCCGCAATTGGATTTGCTCGTATAGCACCAGGATTTATCGTACATATTAAAAGTCAAGGGCTGTACGATAGTATTTGCTTGAAGTAAGTTTATTTTTTAATTTAAAATTTTGAAAATAGAGTATTAATAGTATGTTCAAATATATGGTGATTTAAAACAGGAATGGAATGAATGTCCCTACAATTTATTGGGGGTAAGTTTCCAGAACGACAATAACGTACGAAATTTTATGTCAAACGTTTGTCAGTTTGGTGATATGAGTTACATGTATATTTTTTGCGTAGAATACTATTTGCATTATCAAAGTTTTGGGAGCTTGGAGATACAGTATTTATTGTTTTAAGGAAACGTCCATTAATTTTCCTTCAATGGTCAGTAAATAGATTACAAAGCATAAGAATAAGATCAAAAAATTAAAATTTTGCATGTATTATCGATAAAATTGCAACAACTAATTCTTTATTAGGTACCATCATATTGTCACACTATGGGTGGTTTGGACAGTTGGTGAGTTGAATTTTTATTAGAAAATAAATGATAAGGCATTTAAAAAAAATATTGATTTTGTATTAAGCACCCATGGTTGAACCGATCATTAGATGGTATAGTTGTTTAAACTTTGGTGTACACTCATTAATGTATCCATATTTTGCGCTAAAGGTATGTCATGCCCGCTTACAATAAGTGACATATGCAACAGTACACTTTTCGAAAATTAATTACATAGCCCCTTTTTAAATTTATGCTCAATATAGACAGTTGGAATCCGGATTCCAGCTAGGATATCTAACTTAATCACCACCTTGCAGCTAATACAAATGATGATAGGATTTTCTGTGAATATGGCGTCATTATATCTGCAAAGTAAGTAGAATATATGCAATTTTCCTTAATATTCTAGTTTATAAATTATGTGCACTTTTTTAAGTGCATGTATTTCAAAGAAAATCCAAAAATTGTATGTCTTTTTAATGTAATTTTCCTCTCGAAGAAAATAATTACAAAAAACCCACTTTATTATTAATATTACGTCAATACATCTTCCTCTGGAACAAAAAAATCATGGTATTATTATAATTATCTCAGGAATAAAATGTAAAACGTTCACATAAAGTATTTGGCCCAGCTATAGCCATTAATAGAAATTAATTACAAAGGCCTTATTTCTGAGCAATTTAAAAAATCCGTCCGTTTATTGAGGATATGATAATATAAATGAACTAATGTGGAAACTGTTAAAAAACACATTTGATTGTGATGCAAATGAGATAATTATTTACTTGGTAATATTTTTATTATTTTAGGTAATGGGTATGATTGTGTCAGGTACACCATCAGTATTAAGGCTTCCAATTTTGTGTACGGGTCCTTCGTAATTCTCTTTGGAAATCTATTTTATGAGTCAGTCATGAAAGCAGATCGAAAGAAGAAAGATAAGCCCATGAAAGACGACTAAGGCACTTATAAAATAGAGACACCTTTTGTTATCAAAATTGTTAACATGATTGTGAAAATTACGTAATAAATTATATTGCTGTTTCCGTTGGTTACTTGCTTCCCAATTGGTTTCAATATAATTATCTGGGCCATTTTTCTAACACAGGATCTGTCTGTTCTACTTTGATTTCGAATGTATGTATTTTAAATCACCTTTCATCTTCGAATTTTCTTATCAATTTTTGTTTTGTTTATCATGACCATTGGCCATCAATAATGCTCTTAAAGTGATTGAACTCATTCAATGTTCGAAAATGAAAAAAAAATGCGGTGAAAATGTTGCAAACTGCGTATTCAAGTCAACTTTCAGAGATTTCTGTTTCTTTGCAATAAAATATTTTAACAGTCATGTCATGTAATTCCAATCATTTTAATTGTAATTTGATCTGTTAAACTTAACCTTGAGCCTTGATGAATAGATCTCCAACCTTCATAGGTCGACTGAGCTTACCAAAGGCATCAGTGGGACCTTCAACCGTTGACAACCCAGTAGCAATGCACATCTCAAGATACCCCGATCCTGAAACACAACTCTTTGTCCGATAGCATGATATTTTATGTAAGAATGGGTCGAATGAAAACGAATGAATTTAAAATGAATTCAAATATATGTCTGTAGACTAATTTTCCTTCTGTTGACTTTGTAAGGGATATATTTGACAATAAATTTTAAAATTAAATTAAATCTTCTTTAAATTTATTAAAACACTGATTGTCCATAATCCGGGACGTGCGTTATCTCCGTCGAGGGATTTCCTGCAACCGATGGGGGATTGTTATTTTTTTGAATTTTTTATCAAAATGGGAAGCCGAACTTCTTGAGATGAAGTTAATAATGAAGTGGTATGATTTAATGAAGAAAATATGACCGATCCCCTCTAATTCCAAATCGATTTTGTAAACCAAGGTAAAAACTTGTTTCGCTAAAATTAGCTCAAATTTGATACAAAATCATTTTGGTAAAATCAAAACACAATGAAATAGTTAAAATCTTCTTATGATATTTCAAACTAAATCGATAAACTGGTTCAATATTTTAGACCAGAAGAGACGAAATTTTATTTTTTTGACAAAGTATGTGAATTTTATTTGTAACGAAATACAGCTTTTGTAGCACCTCTCTTTTTAATTAAATGATCATTATTTTATAATGAAAAAACTAGTTGCTATTCTACAACTGATGCAAATATGGTTATTTAGGGTTAATAATTCTTGTAATTTTCCTCATTTCATCAGTAATACAATCATCATCCCAACCCCACGCATAACTCACTGCCTTTGAATCGTCCAGCTTACTTTCAATCTGGCATAATTCTTTGCTAGACTGACTGTTATGGCTACCTTTTGAGGCAACACGAGAACCATCTCCAGTTTTCTTTACTTTCTCATGTATCATTATTTCAGGCACAGTTTTCAAATCCCATGCCCAACCCATCCAAGCAAAGAAATCAATTAGTGCTGTGGAGACATTTATTTTCCATCCAAACTCGGAAGCTCTGTAGTCCCAAGGGAATGTGTGGTGGTAGTTATGCCAACCTTCTCCAACTTCAATTTAACATAAAATTAATAAAATGATTGGATAAATCTAGTCACGCAAAATATGGCTTACCAGAGAAAAATGATACGATTTTGTTGTCAACTGAGCTGATTGTTCTAAGAAATAAATTCATTTGATTTGATAATCGATTAAAATCGTCCTATAATATATCAATTTGTAAATCATGTCATACTTGTCATAAGGTTTATCTCCCCAAAGATGAGCAAAACTGTTTACACTAAATGTAAAATGAAGAGTCATGACGTAACTTCTACAGTTGGCCAGGTAACAGTAGAATAACGGCATATCAAAAACATAATAGTATACAGTGATGGGAATGAGGAAGTGAAAAATCGGCACGAGAGTGTAGTACCACCTGCAAATTTTTTGTTCAATAGTCAATCAATCGATAATTAGTGACAACCAATGCAATATTTTGGTCATTTTTTTGTACCTGGATTGAAAGCGGACAATCGGGTCTTTTTCAAGGTCTGGCATGTCAAACGTTTTCAATTTTTCTTTCAGTTCTTTCGTTTTAGGTAAAAACAGCCAACCAATGTGACTAAACCAAAATCCTCTTTTGGAATTGTGCGGATCGGCATCCGTATCTGTGTACTATTTTAATTTTAGGTGTAAATCACAGTATAATTATTTGTTATTCTTGAAAACGAGAATTTATTTAACATCTATTTTACAACTGGACTTATTTCTACATTGATTTACTTTGTGATGAATCCTATGGTCCAGACACCATTTATAAATTGGATACTACATGAAAAAACAATTAAATTTCATTTAAATGAATGTAACTTTCTTCAATTGAATTAAACATTTCGAAAGATTTTCTATAACCTGATGGCTTATTGTTTGCATTAGCATCAGAATAATTTGTAAAGGCATATTGGCCTTGAACGTCTTATGTGTCCAGTATCTGTGACATCCCAGGGTTGTGCCCAAACCTCCCAGTGTACAGTAAAAGAGCTCTGAAATTTTATTTAAAAAATATTAAGATTGAAAATGAAAAGGCTAAAATAAAAATAGTCAAAAATATTACCGAATGCAAAGGCCATTGGATTAACCTCTTTCGTTATGTGAAATATATAACAGTAATATAATGCTGCTATGTGAGCAGACCCAAGAACTAAAACATTATGTACGTATTGCTCCTGTCCATGTGGCTTTTCAAACCAAGAAAAACTTTCATCAATTTTTGTCTTGTCCCCCTTTTTCAAAGATGATTCTGATTTATCCACATTCAATTGGTCGGTTGTAGTTAACTCTAACTTTGGTGAAGGCGTCATTGCTGTTTAGACTCTTAAAATTGATTTGTTTTAAATAGTTGAAACAACTTGACTTGATCACTTTGTATATGATTTTGAATACATATTACATACTGTAAAATTTCTTACATGCAGAATGTTTTTACGATTAAATAGAACAACTAAATTTGATGTTAATACAACCATGTCCCGACGAAAAATATTTCAGTAGATGAATTTCTGGACGAAATAAATTGAAACAACTCATGATGCTTCTCACCTTTTTTTTGTCTGCACAATCATAACGAAAAATTCCCACTATGCACTATTTTACATCCAAATGCACTCATTATCGTCCCATCACAAATAATATGTAGCAGGTTAAAATATAATGGCTCATCATTTAAAATTAAGTCTTTAAAAAATGTACCAGAAGAGTATTTTATTATGTAATTGAAAACAAAGCGGCAGCCAGTACTGATTTTACCATGTTTGTCCGTTTGTCTGTCGACTTGATAACTCAAAGCGTTGATCGAATTCAGCCCTACGCCAAATTCAAAAGATTTCAACATATTTAATTGTGCATTTGGATAACATATTTATGAAAGAGTGAGACAAAGGGTCCGCATGGCCGTTACATAAGTAACCCTAGCAAAAATACTGAACTTTGTATCTTATGATGAACCCTTTCGAAAGGACAAAAAGCAGAATGAATAGAAAGGTAGTATTGCAACTGTTATCAGTAGTAAACCCTTCGTATGAAATGTCCAGAAGACAAAGGAGTTTTGATAAAATTAGATATAAGATTAGTTTGGATTTCATTTTCAATAAAATAAAATCCTCAAAAAACCCTCGAATCTTTAATTTTTATAGTCTTCCAGTCGCAGTACATAGAACATACAGTACTAACAGTGCATAGAAATTAGTAGCATAAACTTTTTTTTAAATTTATGCTCAGTGCTCAATATACACAGCTGGAATCCGGATTCCAGCTAGGATACCTAACTTAATCCATACCTTACAGCTAGTAATACAAATGAATTATGGTTAGATTTTCTGTGAATATGGCGTCATTATATCTGCAAAGTAATTAGAATTTATGCAATTTTTCCTAGTAGTCTAGTTTATTTTTTTGTCAATATATTTTCCTCTGGAACAAAATAACAAAAAATATCATAGTCTTATTATAATTATCTCAGGAATAAAATGTTAAATGTTCACATAACGTATTTGTCCCAGTTATCACAATTAATAAGAATGAATTACAAGACCATATTATTTCATAGCAATTTAAAATTCGTCTGATTATTGAGATTATGATAATTTAAATGAGCTACTCTCAAAACTTTGCTAAAAAAACACGTTTGTGTGAGTTATTGTGATGCATATATGAGATAATTATTTACTTGGTCATATTTTCCTTACTTTAGGGAATAGGGAATGAGTATGATTGCGTCAGATACCCCATCAGTATCCAAGCTTCGAATTTTATTTATGAATTATTCATAATTCTCTTTGAAAATCTGTTTTAAATGGTATTTAAGCGATAACTGAGCTAAGGTTATTAGTTCGATAAGTCTAGCCGTGGTAAACCGGAAATGCGTAAGTTTACTGGCTAGCCTATCTATGCAGTTGTTACGGAAGGATAGGCAAGTGCATAAGTGATAACATCTCAACAGCATTAACGTGATAGCATTAAAGCTCAACGATGGATGACGTTGATGATGAGTATCAGTAGGTCAGTAGAACAATAAAAAATATACAATGGGCACCTGTGAAGTATTAAATTCATGATACTAATTTAAGATGATTTTAATTAATACATACGTTTAGTTCGATTATTATGCAATTTTTATCACTAAATTTGATCCTACGTTTTTTTCTGAACAAAAAATATTTATTACGCATCTTGATAACAACTTTATCTAAAAGTTCTTTAAGAGCTACACTTCTCAAAATTAAATGGCTGGTATAAATTCAGCCTTAAATACAATTTAATTACGAACACAAAATATTTTCACTATTCATCACTTCACTCCAAAGATTATAAATTAAATTTTGCAAACCATCCTTGACTTTTAGCGAATAACATATCACGGTAAATATGATCCATACATGAACTAACATTTTCATAAAATTCTGGTAACAAACCAGCAATTTTCTTACTAACCAGAAAATTTTCATCAGAGCCTCCACTCAATATATACTGTTTTAATGATGGCAATGTATTGTAAAGCGACAAAATATCTTCATCGTTTCGATAAAACTCCTTAAATATAGCAAACGGTGAGTCGTCTGAAGTTGACTCTCTAATTTTTTCACTAAACTCAGAAAATTCCACAATGTCAACTTTGTAGCCCAACTTTTCCGCGACAAAGACAAACTCTTGTTCTGAAGCTGGAGTGATGTTGGACACATTAAAAATATCATCTGGAGCCTTTGGATTGAAAAATATTTCTACCGACGCCCATGCACAAGTGTCCACTGGAAGCATTGGCAGTGGTAATGGATTACTTGGCATCATTCCCTGCTGCAATATAAACATGTATCGAAGCATGGCATGATTTTGATCTAGTACAAATCTTCCAGTTTTGGAGTCTCCAACAATTAACGGAAACCTAAACACTTTTCCAGGAATACCCCGTTCCAAAATAGCTTGTTTCATGAGCACATCTCCAACAAATTTTGTAATTGGGTAGGCTATCGTTGTCACTCCATCATAATCGTTGATGTTAGGCCAATCCTCAGAAAATAGACCGTCTTCACCAACAGTCGCCACAGCTAAAAGACTAGAAGCACTAAAAATGTGTTTTAGCTTATTACCAGTACAAGTAAATACCAAAATATTCTTGGTCCCCTGGACATTCACTGTTCTCATGTCGTTACCCGAATCACGTTTTCTGTAGTGCTCCATATGCTGAACGCTTGCAGCGCAGTGAAAAACTGCGTCTACACTGTTGCATAACTCCTCCCACTCTTGTGGCTCCACACCAATGTTAGACAAGGCAACGTTTCCGTTAACGCAACGGACTTTGCTCATGTCAACATTGGAAAGTAGCTCTCTTTCTTGAAGGATTTTTATCAGACGCTCTTTTCCAGAAACTGATTTACATGGTCGCATCAGACAAATAATTTCTTTTATTTGTGGAATGTTCGAAAGTTCCTTCAGAAGATAAGGACCAAGTGTTCCAGAACAGCCAGTTAAAAGAATCTTAGATACATCCTTGATATTAACTTTCACTTGATATGGTTTGGCTACAATATGTTCAGCTAATTGACAATCTTCTCTAATCAGAGCTGCCACCTCGTCAGCACTTGGAAGTTTTTCCTCTTCAACATTTCCTCCCTCAATAATCTTAATCAGAGCTTCAGCAAGTAAGCTAATTGTATTACAGTCCTTTACACCACTAACATTTACAGTTACCCTATTTCCAAACATTGCCTGTATTGCATTTTTCATCTCCACAAACATCAGCGAGTCCACACCCATTTCCTGGAAATTTGAATTCTCTTCAATGACATCTGCGTCATCAAGTTTTAAAATATTTCTCAGCATAGCTCGTAACTTTTCACTTATCATTTCCGTTTTGGCTTCAGTACAATCTAATGAGTCGTATTGCTGCCAAAACTCAACCGATTGCATTCGCATGTCACCAGTCCCACTTCCATGCCCTTTTGTTCTCCACACTCGTTCATCCAAAACTTGTAAAATTTGTGGACAAAGTTTACTCAGCAACACAAATGATTCAATGTTGAAAATACCAGTTTGTGTGCGTTGAGATTTCATAGCAAATTCAAGACCAGTCACACCTTGTAAATTGGAAAGGGCTTTTACGCCAGGGAGATCAACCTCCGTAGCGATTCCCACTTCACCCCATTGTCCCCAATTAACTGTTGTGGCAGGTAACCCAATAGAATTTCGATAATGAGTAAATGTATCCTCAAATGTATTTCCTGCTGCATGATTACATTGTCCAGGAGATCCAAATGTAGCAGCCATGGAGGAGAACATGACAAAATGTTCTAGATTAATTTTCTTAGTCAATTCATGTAAGTTGAGTGTGCCAACCACTTTAGTTTTAAAGGTACTTGATAGTTTTTTCCAAGTTTGATTTTCAATCAGTCCATCATTCAGTGTTCCAGCAGCATGCATGACACCTTTCAATGGGGGAAGTCCGATTTCAGAAATTCTCACCTCAAGTAACTCTTTACATTCCTCAAAGTTACTGACATCCAGTTGCACTGGAACAATTTGAACCCCATTTTCGTGCCTAATGCAGTTGATGGACTTTAACATTTTATCACTTGGGAGACTCCTTCCAGCTAAAACGATATGCTTGGCACCTTTCTCCACCATCCACTCACAAATCACAAATCCAATGCCACCAAGTCCCCCAGTGATTAGATAAGTTGCATTATCATTAAACATGGGAGTGTAGACATTTGATTTCCCTTTGCGCGATTTAAATTCAGGCATAATACAAACAACTTTACCAATATGCTTTGCCTTTTGAAGGTACTCAAGAGCTTCACGAATATGAACTGCATCAAATCTTACGTATGGAATCGGAGTAACTTCCTTTGTACCAGCCATACTATTAATTGTACTCATGAGTCGTCGAATTTCATGCTTATCCATTGCCGATAAGTCGACCACTGTGTATTGTACATCCGGTCGTATTTGATTTACTTCCTCTGGTTTCCAAATTGATAATTTACTCATTTCCACAAAACGAGCATTTTTGGCACATGCTTTCAGGGTTGCCTCCTTAAAACCCTCACTTGTTAATGAATTTAGAACTACGTCAACACCACGACCATTGGTCACCTTGAGAATTTCATCACTATAACTTGTGTTTCTAGAGTGAAATACATGTTGGATCCCTAAAGATCTCAAGTAATTTTGTTTGCGTTTACTTCCAGCCGTTGCTATGATGGTGGCACCTGCGTTCTTGCAAATTTCAATGGCACTCAGCCCAACTCCTCCAGAGGCTGCGTGAATTAACACTGTATCCTCAGATGTAATTTTAGCTAGCTCTACCAAGCAATGATAACTCGTGGCAACAACAGCAGGAAGTGTACAAGCGTCACACAATGTCATGTCATCAGGTACTGCCAGTAAATCCTTTTCATCAACTTTTACATGGCTTGGCAAAGGATCCCCATTTATATTCAACCCGAAGACTTGGTCACCATTAGACCATCGAGATACTTGAGAGCCAATACGCTTTACAATTCCAGCGAAATCAAATCCAACTGCATTTATATCTTTAAACTGTTCAGTGGGTTTGAGAACGCTAAACACATCCCGAAAGTTGAGAGCTGACGCCTTGATTTGTATTTCAACTTCGGTGTCTTCCAAACAAAATGGCTCTAACGTCTCGAATTGTAAATCCGAAATCGACTTTGTTTCCGGAAGAACTAATTTAAATCT